>JARKHS020014370.1:0-191665 GCA_030143305.2 Amblyomma americanum
ATTCTTGTTATTTCCCTCTCATGATAAGGACTATGTAAGGGCAATAAGGCTTTCAAACGGCATGTGTGTAGACTACGTAAATTTTTCATGATTGCGTACGAGAACTCCGTACAAAAGTCTAACGAAAACTGTCAAGCGGCTCTGTGCCACGTGTGACTCAGGCAACAGTACGCATGCGTTTCTTACCTTCTTAAGGCGGTGTTTTGTTTCTGGAAAAAAAATTGCAAGTTTGCGCTCGTGTGTGTGTGTGTGCGTGTGTGTGTGTGTGTGTGTGTGTGTGTGTGTGTGTGTGTGTGTGTGTGTGTGTGTGTGTGTGTGTGTGTGTGTGTGTGTGTGTGTGTGCCTCGTGTTTTGCGCAAAGTTTTCTTGGTTACAACTGCTAGAACACGGCCAGTTTACTTGTCAGCTGTGTTGCCTCATGCAATTCAGAGAAATCAAGGCGCGCTTGGGCTTTGTTTGTTGAGCCTAGAGCTCGCAAGACTAATTTTCATTCTGGCTTGCTTATTCACATTGCGTAGTTAGTTTTCACTGAAGACAAGCCCATAAAACTGGTGGTGGTGCATGGTTTATGTTAGCTCTGTTAACCCCAAAAGCATTGCTGGCCATCCCCTAGAGAATGTTACTGCTCGAACCATTATCCCAGGAAGGAAATGTTTTGTGAAATGTTCATACGCACCTCAACTAGTTAGCAAGTCATCACCGCTACTTAAGTGTTACTTGGTGTCGGACTTGCTATCTTAAGTTCAGCAACGGAAATAAAGTGATGCCGGCGCAAAGAAGGTCGTGTAAGAAATCTTGGATCTGGATCGAGGAGAATGTTTGGGAAGCCACTTAATGCTTAGGGAGCTTTGCATACGGTCTTCCACTTCCTTTCAAAAGCATTTCACCTTTATTGCTATCCATCCTCATTACCTTATTTCCCCCTCTCTGAGTAAACTATTCTACAGCTTGAGGTCAAGACATATCAGCGTTATCGATTCCAATTCCCGACGCTGGCCAACTTAATTAATCGTCGCTCAACGCGTCGCCTCGTACGCATCGTGAAAACTTCATCATGCTCACGCTGGTTGTCCGGAGGCCGACTCGTTAACAATGAAGAAGGTAAGAGCACCAGGTTCCTCGATTTTGCCGGGAGGTACGCAGGAGAACGCCCTTTTCCTAGCGTCGAAGCCGCCCTGCAGAAATCGAAGTGACACCAAGTTAATGCGCATCCTAGTAAGAGAGCAAGATGATCCAGCGCAGGACCTGATGCAGCAATGAGATTCTTAAAGGGACACTGAGGAGAACTCTATCATTTTTATTTTGTTAGCAAAATCTGACAATTCGACATTTCATGGCTTTGTTGCCGCTTGTCCGGGCGCGAAAGATGCATTTATTTCAAAGAAATTTGGATTCGAAGATGAAAAAGTTTTTCCCGCCGCTCTGATTCAAACTCAGGGAACTCTTATGACGCCACGGCAACTCTTATGACGTCTCAGAACGGAGTGACGTGATACGTGACGTAAACGCAGACTCCGTGATTTCTGACGGCTAGCGGTGCGGTGCGCAACCTTCCTTTGCCAGCCTCAGAGATTCGTGGTTCCATGAAGTAAGGAAAATTCCTCCATGGTGGCGCCTCTTGTCCTAGGAAGTCATCACGCTTGTACTTGCGAGATTGGCCTGTGGCGGCGACACCTGTATTTTGGTTCATGCTATTTTCTACATTACAAGAGCTTTGTTTTCAGTAAGAGTGCCGTTTTTGTGATCAGGAGCTGCTATTCTATCGATACAAGCCAACTTCAATTTCTCCTCAGTGTCCCTTTAAGCTCTGCTCCTCCCATGCAAAACTCCAAGGTCAGAGCGCTCCGAAGAATGACCTTCAAGCGCCGGAGCGGTGGTGTGGCTGTGACGTCAGACCACGCGACTCGGCGCAGTTGCGGAGCCGGCGGCGTTCACTCGCCTTGCCAATTGCGTTGAACAACGTGATTCAACGCTCACCTCGCAGTTGCGCTGAACCACGTGACTCGCCGCTCATCTGATGGAACAATAAAAAAGCGCCAAGCGTTGCTTGACGGTCGCAGGCAGCAATGGAGGAGTCGTCGCGCTCTGGAACCATTATATGCTTCGGCTATGTATCGTGGACGGCTGATCGAATCTGATGATCCTTATGATCGAAAACGTCGAGGCGCATTGGCGAAGGATAGAGGTAGGAAAAGTTAAACCACCGCCAACCTCGTCTGACTATGCTTAATAGAGCTTACGCCCTGTAAACTAGGCTGAGCCGGGTTGCACCCCAGCTTTTTTTTTATGCGGTACGATAGTATGGCGGCGCCCGGCCACGGAGGACATTGTATGCCATTGCATGCAAGGTTTGGTTTATGGGAGTTTAACGTCCCAAGGTGGCTCAGGCTATGAGGGACGCCGTAGTGAAGGGCTCCGGAAATTTCGACCACCTGATGTTCTTTAGGATGCACTGACATCGCACACTACACGGGCCTCTAGCATTTCGCCTCCATCAAAATGCGACCGCCACGGCCGGGATCGAACCAGCGTCTTTGGGGTCAGCAGCCGAACGCCATAACCACAACACCACCATGGCGGCGTTACATGCGAGGCCACGCAGACACAACCTGCCGGCAGTGCAGAACAACAGAGCACTCTAAAGAATGACAGTAAAACCAAACTTATGGCTGTCCTGCAATTAAGCGCCACAGAACCAGACATCCTATTGCAAATTACAAACCCTCCTTTTATAAACTATTACAAAATATTACAAACCTCTCTAATCTCTTCGATCCCACAAGCATTCCGGACTGTCCTTTTTCGAATAAAATTATTTCTGTCTGTTTGCTCCTCGACGCTTTCTATTCGCGCCCCAAAGCACCTAATTCACGTGATGTTCTAATTTTCCTTCACCTTTCCGCCGTCTTTCCATCGAACATTGTTTGTTCGCTAGCTCAGTGAATTCCATGAGATTTGTGACGCTCTCCTCACGTAAATACCACCGTCGGGACATGCCTCAAAATTTCAGTGCCAAAGCACTATTGGCCTCCTAACCTGGAAAATGCCAGGTGAAGCCTCTGAAGTTAGTCATCTGATGCTTGAAATGGCGGGAAACGAATGAGAATTCGAATGGCCCTGGCCAACATGAGGAAATAAAATAAATACTGCCGCGGCAGGGTTTCGGACCCGCGGGGGCACGAACAGATCAGTTTCGCTGGCCACTGCACGAACCTGCACTATGCTGTCGCAGCATTTTTTTTTCTTTATTGCCTGTTGCGGTAAGAGACTATCCCAACAGTGTCGGTTGATATGACGTCAAAATTTATGCACTTTCATTTTAACGAGAACATCCATCACTTCAATGACTTCATCACTGAAACCTTGGTTCTTGAGGGTGCCACGCAGCATGACACAATGCGTAATCTGCTGGGGTGATAGCATGTATGTGCAATGGTACCGCCGCAGCCTATCACGCCTTGTGTTGATGATGAGGCCTCTGGCTGAATGGCACGTACCCACGGTGGGGGATTGGCCAGGGTACATTGTTGATGCAAACGCACACATGGGTAAGGAGTGGAGTAATCGGATATTTTTGTGAAAAAGACGCAAATTTGGATAAAAAAAGGTGAAAGAAAGGAAATGAAAAAAGCTGTGAATTCACATTTTAATGCCTTGCGTTAAACTGCAACACACTCTCGCGTTGTGCACATGCACATCGTCGTCTTCATCAACTTCCATATCTGTGCTCAAGTCACAAAAGAAGAGGGAACGCGCTTTCAGTCGCACTTTCAGGTGAATAGCCACCCGATTCTTGGCCGATCCCCCAGTGTGGGTATGTGCCATCTTTTGATAGGCTAACAACAACAACTTTCAGGTACTTGGCGTCGGTAACCACCTATCCAAGAACCTGCTTTCGCACAATATTTTGTGGCTAGCAATGCTAAACCGTCGGCAATTTTTCTAGGAACGCACTGGTGACCAAACTGCCTCTTAAAGCGTCCAAATCAACCGCTCAAAGAGTATCACGCATTGGACAATCTGTCCAGAAACCACCGAAGGTGTCAACATACCGTGTAATATACGTGCATGCCAGTCTTGTTCCTTTCACCAACGACGACTTCCAGTTGCTCGACACTGAGCTCTCGGAGAGGAGATACTGAGAACGCCATCTCGCAGCAGCAGTGATGCGCGGTCCAAGGGGTTGGGTCAGCGAGCTTCTCTAGAGCTGTACCTTTGGGAGACTCGAACGGGAGTATGCCGAAGCTCGCTCCAATGCAGCGCGCAGGGTAAGCAGGGTGCTAATGTAATTTGCTGCGCTGTGCGCTCAAGCTGTGCACGAAAACAATGGGCGCGACTGTTCTGATGCATGCAGGCGCCGCTTGCATGGTGATAGGCCCGTTCATCATAGCCGAAGCGAGGCGCCGTCATTGAGGCCGGGCAGGAATGAGCCACAGAGGCTTACGGTATAACTGAACTCAGGTTCCATTCATTAAAATTCTGGCAATGCGCCGAAACAGGTGGAAGCCTGCACAGTCGCTTGTAGTTTTCAAGCATTAGTGACATTAAGTCTATAGTTTTTACAACTCGTGGAAACAAAATATTCACTGTCGGGTTTCGATCGGTTCCTTGTTTATAACATGTCAAACATTTTTGAATAAAAGTTTTTAATATTGGAATATTATAAGATACTCTTTCGGAAATATTGAAGGCAACGGTCGAGTCTTCCGATGCGTAGTGAAACGTTTCTTTTAAAGTTTTTTTCGTCGCTCGCATAGGGCAGTTAATATTGCTACGGAAAACGAATGGGGAAAGTTAATGACGATAGCAAAAACGGTAAGATATGAGAATATTTTGATTGTTCGAATGAAATTTTACATCTGAAAAAAAAGCATTTATAAAGGCGTTTCCGTCCAAAAATGCCTTTGTCCAGAATTGTTGGGTATGTATTGCACTGCGCACGTTCAAGACAAACCTATCGTTCCTTAATGAGCGGACAGTGCAGCCGTATCTTGTAGTAATAGATGAGGCTAACGTGCATCCAAAACACTTATTGCTGCTTACTTCGTAACCGACGAAAGTTAAGCCTTGAAAAAACTATCTTCTTCTGCCCGAAACGTGATGTCTTGTCACTGAGTCGGATCGAGGTTATCGCGAACAAGAAATCAGTGATGTGCGCTTTCCCAAAACGGGTAATTTTAAAGAAAATCTGAACTGGACGCACCTAGTTCAGAAAACATCTTTATCGTATGTATATATCAATCAATCAATATATAATCAACTGTAGCAGCCTGCTTCCCACGACAACTGTGTTTTGTACCGCTTTTTCCTCTCGCCTCATTTACTGTGCGCCAGCCATCGCCTGCATAGGCAACGCACAAACGAATCTTATTCCCATAATAACGTGGGTAAATCTGGTTATTAGCATTTTTTTTTCAGCGGCGACACAGTCGCGACCGCTGTTCAGTAGGTATTGATTCTTGTCACTAATTCATTTGGCCACGTTTGGGTAACTGAAAATATGAAATGCCATAAAGTCAAATGAGACAGTCCTTTCAGAGCACAAGCAAGAGGGTTTTTCCTATCGCTAAACCAAAGAGGCTTGTCAACACAGTTATTGGAGCAATCCAGGAAGCACAGCGTACTACTAAATACTAGATTGATTCGATACATTTCTTTTCCATACTACTACTCCACTTCTGCCTGCATCAGTTGGTGCCTTTTTAAGGCAAGTTATTTGCCTCCTTGTTGAAGTTAGTGAGGTGATTGCGAAAATTAGCAGCACTTAAAAAAGAATGCTTTTGAAGCCGGGATTTCCCTCGTTAAATTATATCTGCTGAAAGCACCCGAAAATTTGCACTCTAATATATAAAGAGTCATTATTTAAACGCAAACAAAGATCAATATCATTATATTGCTTCAAAGGGGCGCAGTGGGATCCGGTGCCGACATGACAGCCGAACATATACAGATGCTGTTTCACCAGCATTTACAAGTATGCGTAATGATGTTGAGCGCTGGAGTGTCGTGCTTGAGACGCACAAGGCCGTACGACCTGGCTGCGCGGCCTCATCCCGTTTCAATGGCGGAACATGAGGGATTCAGCGCTGAAGAGCCGATGCTTGGCTTTTTCTTTTCGACGCTGTTTGGAGGGGGAGTTCTTAGTGGCACATGCCAACCCACGGACGGTGATGTGGCTACGCGCCGGTACCTGGACTTGAAAAGCGCGCGAACAGTAATCAACACTATCGTCACTTCACATCGCAGAGGCTCGTCACGCGACGACGCGCTACTCAAGCAACTGTGGCGCACACTTCCAGTGGGATCCGGTGCCGACATAAGGGCAGCACATTTACGGATGCTGTTTCCATGCAGTGTTACGAACGGCGGCCGCCAGTCTGGTGTAGCAACGGCGACAGCAAGTCTCGCCTGTTGGCAGCCAACGCTTCTGTTTCTACTGGCGGGCTCCGAGAAACTCGATGGTGATCGCTCCCAGGACTGACGTCAAACACCACGCCGTATGGACTCAGGTGTCAGCTGGTACCAATTACCGAGCTTTGCCCGGTCGGAGTGTGGGACCGGAAAGAGCGGCGAGCTGAAGTTAATAATAATTGGTTTTTTGGGGGGAAAGGAAATGGCGCAGTATCTGTCTCGTATATCGTTGGACACCTGAACCACGCTGTAAGGGAAGGGATAAAGGAGGGAGTGAAAGAAGACAGGAAGAAGAGGTGCCGTAGTGGAGGGCTCCGGAATAATTTCGACCACCTGGGGATATTTAACGTGCACTGACATCGCACAGCACACGGGCGCCTTAGCGTTTTGCCTTCATAAAAACGCAGTCGCTGCGGTCGGGTTCGAACCCGGGAACTCCGGATCAGTAGTCGAGCGCCCTAACCACTGAGCCACCGCTTGGCCCCGCCGCGGTGGCTCAGTGGTTAGGGCGCTCGGCTACTGATCCGGAGAGCTGAAGTTTAAGCACAACCGGACCCTTTCGACGCCGCTGCAGCGAGAAAGCGGCCGCTATCTTCCCCAATCGCCGTGAATATATGCTAGGGGAACAAAGGGGCCTCGTTTCCGGTGGCTCTACGGCGTTGTGAGCGCCGCGGTCATCGTCCCCAACCTTCGCAAGCATCTCTAAGGACAAACGACCACTTTCGACCCCCCTTCCCGAACTTGCTTTCTGGCCTTGCGCGTCGGCTGCCATCTGATGAAGAACAGGTGTCAGCAGCGCGTGGGAACCTTCAGCTGGCCAGCGGACGTTACTCTGACGGCTTTCCCCTGTCTCCCAGGCTCAGCATGTGACGGGGGCGTGTCCATATGTGCGGTGTTGTGAGCTTGTGCCAAAAAGTGAGTTTCAGGCCACTCCCACCCCGGCGAGGGCATCTAGAGAATCTAGGAAATCAACCTCAGGAATCTAGGGAAGATGAACGCTATAAAACTCGACCGCGAGCGCATTCGAAGAGATTCTCACATTTGATCTTACGCTGACGCTTTTATCGGAACCGAATCTTGGCTTGACCACAACATATAACAAGCTCTGAAATTTTTCCCTCACGATACATAGCATATAGAAAGGACCGGTGGTGTAATCAGTGTGGTGTAAACTAATCTTGTCTAACGGAAACACCCTTGCTGTCGGATCTGTCTACAGGTCACCAAGTTCAAACCACTCGGATGTATTTCGGAGCGTCTAACAATCACTGTCAGCATTAACGTCAAACATGATAATTATTGGAGGCGATTTTAACATGTCTGAATGAATGAATGAGCTGTTTATTTAGGAAGGGAGGCTAAAGGCCGTTTGTTGGGGAACTGGGTTGTTAGGAAGGGAAAAGTAAGGCTCTATTGATACATGAAGGGACGGTATGGGTGGTCTAGCCACGCTTTACACTGCTTTGTAGAGTCCACTTACCTTAGCATATTTGCCAATATCTTCCAAGACGCCGTTCGCTCCGGCTCTGGTCAATGCACGAAATTCCTCGCCATCGGTGGGAAAACAATGCTTGGCGACGAGGTCGTCGCGTCCCTTGCGGAACTGTGAACAATGCCAAACTAGGTGGTAAAGGTCAGCACGACACCTACAGCCACGGTACAGGCACTTCACAACGTCAATATTGCCCTCTTGATGCCACCGAGGGCCGGTAAGCCAATTACAGATGATGTTTGGCGTGTAGGCGGCATCGGCGATGATCTTATTAATGAAGATCTGCTCATGCCGTGGGAGAGCAGCTGATGTATCAAGGTAACCGGGTGGTGTAACGGCCGGAAGTCGTGCACGGCTCCTCTGTTTGGCACGCTCTAGTCTGCACGTCAGGACAGCAAGTTGTTGGACATATCAGCGGGTTCGTCGGTAACGGTGGGGTATTCCAGCGGAGGATGGAATGAGACTCTCCCGAGCCGCGTTGTGAGCGGACCGGTTCCCGTCGTCATCGCCCGTGTCTCCAGGGGCCCACGCGAGGCGGATGCGCACGTTGCGTGTTGAGAGGGTTCTGATTATAGAAGTAATCTGCTGTGCAATTGGGTGGGTCGAGAATGGTTTGTGGAGCTCGCGTACAGCTTCCTGTGAATCAGAGAGTATTCGGATTTTGCGCGACATGTCAGCTTGTAGCAACTGATTGCCGACCAGAATGTTTTCCACCTGCAGTAGAGCGCCGTATATAGCGAGCAGCTTCCCCTTCCTTTATGCACCCGTCGGGTGCACGAATAGTACGGAAGCCATTTAAACTGATATTCTGCACCGCTGCTCCATGCCCTGATATGGCGCCGTCTTTCAGGGATGCATCCACGTGTATGTCCTCCTCATCTTGTTCTCTATCAGCGGCCGTGTGTCGAGCTAGGTGGAGCCGTGCCGCCGTTTGTGCTCTGGGTGGAGCCGTACGTCTGTAGCGGCCGAGGTGTGGACGAAGCCAGGGCGGAGCCGGCCGGCCTTCATAATCAACCGGTGCCGAGAGTTGGCGGTCCCAGCGTTCCAAAGCACGTCCCTGTTTCGTGCAAGTTCTACGTGTTTCGTGCCGAGTTACAGGTTCCTCAATTATTTTGTGTATCGGAGGAAGGGCCACCTCTTCTTCTAGAGCCGTGATGAGCGTATGTCGTGTAGGCCTGTGCGTAACGTGGCCCTATGCAGACGAGCCAGGTCTTCGTGGATTTTCGTGGTCAGTTCGTACGAGGAGGCACCGTAGAGAATCTTGCCAACTGCTATGCCGCGCGAGCCAGCGTCCGACAAGCCGCCTGCCTTGCACCACCGTACTTGTTTGACATACGAGCGATGAGATGTAGGGTATTCTTCCAGGTGCTCTTGAGGCGTTTGATCCAAGTACGAGGACTGTTACGGCTGCTAACGGGCACACCGAGAAGCTTAATTGAGTGATCCGTTATGAGATGTGAGCACCTGGCCTGCCATGAGCTAAGATGCAACTGTTGGGATGGGTTAGTGCGAGTCCTGCCATCAACGCTGAGAAATTCATTCTTGTCAGGTTCCAGTTCAAGGTCCAGCTCTGTTAGTGAGGTCTCCAGGCTATGCACCGCTGCCTGCAGCTCGGCTTGCATGTGATCGGCGGACTCAGAATCATTGGCCTCGACCCACACTGTTACGTAGCCCGCGTAGGTCGCGAATCTTGCTGCACTGTCTTGTTCTAGGCGTCTTGCTGCCTTCGCCATCACCAAGTTAAACAGTAAAGGGCCGAGGATTGAGCCCTGAGGAACTCTCCTGTCCAGGTAGCTATGTGCGAGGCGTCCATTCTTGGGTACCACAGTTGACACGTACAGGTCTGCTCTGCAGAAATTTCCGTATCCAGTTCAACGCCCGTTGTTTGGGGTAGGCCTGGGCAAGCTCCGTAAGGATGACGTTTTGATCTACGTTGTCAAAAGGTTTTCTCGTGTCGACCGCGAGGGCGTAATCAGGTACGAGGTGTCGGGAAGTTCGATTAATTTAATGACTCGCCGAAACAGCCATAAGCAATATTGTGTACTCAAATTGGGGCGAAAGCCGGTTTACGCAGGGTGGTACCAAGATGTGGCGCTTTCTCGTCGAAGGAAGTCGATCAACGCTTCACTCTGCCTTTTACGAAATGACCTGAAACTACTGACTTTTCCAATATGCATATATATTTCGCGACGTGTTTATGTAGAACTAGCGCAAAATAACTAAATTTGTTCTTATTGCAATTAAAATGATGTAGCTGACTCTATTACAATGGCATCGGAGCATGAAGCTGTTACTGTCAGTTTTTTTTTAATAAAAAAATTGGAACTTCTTTGTCAGCGTTCAAGACAAGCATTTTTGAACGAAAGACGAGACTGCGATGCTATAAAAATGCGCCATAGTTGCCTATTTCCCTTTATTTCTAATTTATGGCGAAACGTGTGACGTACTGAGGACTTGTAGAATACATTTAGGGAAAACCTCTATTTGGCCACAGCCTACTTACCTTTCAAGACTGTCAGTTAAACAGAGATCTGGCAAACCTTGGGCTCGGGGTAAATAGCGAACTAAGAGCACAGCAGAGGGTGAAAATATGGCAATAGCAAAAAGAAAATTAGCCGGGGAGTTAACTTCGCTTAAACCGATGTGTGACTCGCGAAAGCTCGGTGACGTAAAATGTGACTCCATAAGCGACACCACAGCAACAAGATGGCGCCAAAATATAATTTAAAAATGAAAATTGGTTTTTGAGGAAATGAAATGGCGCAGTAACTGTCTCACACATCTCGGCGGACACCTGACCAGCGCTGTAAGGGAAGCGATAAAGGAGTGAGAGATGAGACAAAAATGAAGAAAGAGGTGCCGTGGTGGAGACTGTCAGGTAAACAGAGATCTGACAAACCTTGGCCTCGGGGTAAATAGCGAACTAAGAGCACAGCAGAGGGTGAAAATATGGCAATAGCAAAAAGAAAATTAGCCGGGGATTTAACTTCGCTTAAACCGATGTGTGACTCGCGAAAGCTCGGTGACGTAAAATGTGACTCCATAAGCGACACCACAGCAACAAGATGGCGCAAATATATATTTTAAAAATGAAAATTGGTTTTTGAGGAAATTAAATGGCGCAGTAACTGTTTCACACATCTCGGTGGACACCTGAACAGCACCGTAAGGGAAGGGATAAAGGAGTGAGAGATGAGACAAAAAGGAAGAAAGAGGTGCCGTGGTGGAGACTGTCAGGTAAACAGAGATCTGACAAACCTTGACCTCGGGGTAAATAGCGAACTAAGAGCACAGCAGAGGGTGAAAATATGGCAATAGCAAAAAGAAAATTAGCCGGGGATTTAACTTCGCTTAAACCGATGTGTGACTCGCGAAAGCTCGGTGACGTAAAATGTGACTCCATAAGCGACACCACAGCAACAAGATGGCGCCAATATATGATTTAAAAATGAAAATTGGTTTTTGAGGAAATTAAATGGCGCAGTAACTGTCTCACACATCTCGGTGGACACCTGAACAGCACCGTAAGGGAAGGGATAAAGGAGCGAGAGAAAAAGAACGAAAGAGGTAACGTGGTGGAGGACTCCGGAATAACTTCGGTCTCCTGCAAGCTGCTCTCGACGCAATAAATGTTTTACAATCCAATCGACCATCTGGGAATCTTTAACGAGCCCTGACATCGCACAGCACACCGGCGCCTTTGCGTTTTTCCTCCATCGAAACGCGGCCGGGTTCGAATACAGGAACTCAGGCTTAATAGCCGCGCGCCCTGACCACTGAGCCACCGCGGCGGGTAAACAAATCTCAAAGCCATGAACTACTTTTTCGGGTGTGGCCGGAGCCAAATTTTTGTAAATGACGCACGTCAAATTTTGAGGTCGCCATCGTGTCGGGCACGGTAAATTATGGATGGACATCGACTGATCCAAATCGTCCCAAGGTCAAATTTTGGGGGTCGCCCAGGCCAAATTTGGAGGCCGCCAACGTGTCAAGCACGGTAAATTATGGTTGGACAGCGAGTGATCCAAATCGTCCCAAGGTCAAATTTCGGGGGCCGCCCAGGCCAAATTTGCAGGCCGCCAACGTGTCAAGTACGGTAAATTATGGTTGGACACTGATCCAAATCGTCCAAGGTCAAACTTCGGGGGTCGCCCAGGCCAAATTTAGAGGCCGCCATCGTGTCGGGTACGGTAAATTATGGTTGGACGGCGACTGATCCAAATCGTCCAAGGTCAAATTTCGGGGCTCGCCCAGGCCAAATTTGGAGGCTGCCATCGGGTCGGAAACATCGATTTTGGTCCAAATCGGTCGCAGTCAAATTTCGAAGGTCGGACGAGCCAAATTTGGAGGTCGCCATCGTGTCGGGCACTGTCAGTTATGGTTGGACATCGACTGATCCAAATCGTCCAAGGTACCGCAGCGGTGGTCTCGTGGTCTGAGCATCCGCCTCGCATGCGGGAGGTGCGGGGTTCGATCCCCAGTGCCGCCGGGCACCCACCAGTGATATAATGTGTACAAGCTTTCCCCGGGTCTGGTGCTCGGCTCCCTTAGGGTGAAATGCTTTGGAAATTGGTCTTTGGCCCCACCTTGTGCAGTGAAATCTACCTTAATTGTGCCATGGCGCTGTTTGGCCAAAGCTGACCTTATGCCGTAAAAATTCATCATCAAATCGTCCAAGGTCAAATTTCGGGGGTCGCCCAGAACAAATTTGGAGGCCACCATCGGGTCGGACACGTCGATTTTGGTCCAAATCGGCCGAAGTCAAAGTTCGGGTGTGGGCCGGGTTCGAACCCGACCGCGGCGGCAGTGTTTCGATAGAGGCGAAACGCAAAGGCGCCCGTGTGCTGTGCGATGTCAATACACGTTAGATATCCCCAGGTGGTCAAAATTATTCCGGAGCCCTCCACTACGGCACCTTTCTTCTTTCACTTTCTCCTTTATCCCTTCCATTGCGGCGCGGTTGAGGTGTCCGGCGAGATGTGCGACCGATACTGCGCCATTTCCTTTCGCCAAAACCATTTTTTCCGGGCCAAATTTGGAAGTCGCCATCGTGTCGGGCACAGTAAATTATGGTTGGACATCGATTGATCCAAATCGTCCAAGGTCAAATTTCGGGTGTCGCCCAGGCCAAATTTGGAGGCCGCCATCGGGTCGTTAACATCGATTTTGGTCCTTTTTTTATTGGTTTGTGGGGAAAGGAAATGGCGCAATATCTGTCTCATATGTCGTTGGACACCTGAACCGCGCCGTAATGGAAGGGATAAAGGAGGGAGTGAAAGAAGAAAGGGAGAGGTGCCATAGTGGAGGGCTCCGGAATAATTTTGACCACCTGGGGATCTTTAACGTGCACGGTCCAAATCTGGCGAAGTCAAATTTCGGAGGTAGGCCAAATTGGAGGTCACCATCGTGTTGGGCATGCCCAGTTGGGTTGGACCATTGTTCTTCAACCATTACTCACATCAATCATCAGTATTACACTCGGTAATTGATTGTGTCCCAATTTCACTTTGGTTCTTTACACGAGCAGTTTGTGGATCTTAGTAATTTGTTTCTACGAGTATTCTCTTATGTATTCTTGTGTTACATTCATTATGAAATGAATTTCTGCAATCTCTGCAAGCTATTTATTGCCTCTTTAGGCTTCAGTTTTTGTTACATTGATTCTGATGTTTTTTTTTCCTGGTTTCCCTTCATGCTGTCTCTGTACACTTATACTGCTGCAACCTCCCTTACCCAACGCCGAACATGGGCCTTTATAAAGTATTGTGAATAAAAATTGGCCAATAATTACGCTTCTCGGTAATGCGATTTTCGAACACAGTTGCTGCAGTATTTGAACCATAGGCGACCGCAGACAGAATGTGTGCTAGTGCTGAACGGAGGCGGCTCTGGGTTTCCGCTTCAGCAGCGCGCGCAGCGGCGCGTTCCACGGCATCTTCTGCAGCAGATGGAGCACTGCTCTCACCTACTCTCGCTGCAAGCTCCTCCAGCACTCATATGATTCTCAGAGCCGAGCAAAAATTTTGCTTGTGCATCGCTCGTTGCCATAGCAACTGCGATGCCAAGCAGCAAGAATTTGGCCTGGGACACCCCCAAAAAAGTTGTTCATAGATTTGCGCCATCTCGTTGCAGTGGTGTCGCTTGTGGAGTCACCATTTACGTCAACGCACTTTTGCACGTCACACATCGATTCAGGCGGAGATAAACTCCGGCTAAATTTTTCGCTATTGCTGTACTTTCACTCTCCACTGTGCTCATTGCTCGCTCTCTTCGCTATCACCGTACTTTCATCCTACGCTATGTTTTCATCCCACCAAGACTGGTGTATGCCGACTGGGCAGAGTGGAGAGGAAACTAAAGTGGCCAATCAGAGCCGGTGGGCAGGACAGCGGACAGATATCGGGCATGCTACAGCGTGGTTGCATTTTTGCTGCGCGGCTCCGGCTTCGTCGCATCACTCTTGGTGCTGGCCTTGAGCAGCTGCTAGGCCAACACGCAGAACTGGCATCCCCTCCCCGCGCACGAGGGCTGTGGCCGATGCCGGCTATCGATAAGCAAGGAACTGGCACCCCACACGTGGCTGCTGACTGCGGTTGCTGATAAGCGGTTACGGCTGGATAACGCAATCATGTTCCACAATCGCGATAACGCAATTGCGTCCAACAAGTTTTCTTTTTTACTTTCAAATGCGCGCTGGGCGTTCAAGGAAGCGCTGATAGTTGATGGAAGGGCCGCTGTTCCAATCGAGGCGGCACCCCCACTCGGAACAGCAGCGGTGCCGGGGAGTGTCGGTAGCCAACGGAAAAGCCGCCGCCATTCACGCATGGTTTCTCTTTGGCTCTGACGCATTTCACTGCCGCCGGCCGCGTTTCACAAGTTTTTAATGTAGTGCTTCGTCAGTCATCATTTGTGCTCCAGGTCCGGCAAGTGACCGGCGCTTGTTCACGGCTACATTCAAGATGGCTGCCATTTTTTTCGCCAAAGAAACAAACTGAACGCCGGGCCGCCAAGTTCGATGTTCGCAATGGGTGATACAGGTGTTGCAGCTGCAGCAAGGAAAATTTTCAGCTGTTCCAAGCTATGTCGTGATGTGGCCGTTAGCGAAGTGCAGGATTTCGCTGGACGACAACGTTAGAATGACGTGCTGTGGGACCACAGCAGTGATCACGACGCAGCACTAGTGATGACGATGGCACAAGTGTGGTCGAGTAGTATAGTGACTAATACATTTTCCATTTTGGGATGTGCCCACGGGCACGCCCGCGTGCGGCAGCCGATAGTGGCTGGCAATAAATGCACCCGCTGGATAATGCTATTGCGTTCAACTATTCAACTATCAAGAAATGTGATTTGGGGATCATACACCCCAGCTAGAAACTACACCCATCATTAGCACCGAACAAGTTGAGGTTAACACATAGACCCAATAAAACAGAGTACATGGTTCCCCAAAGATGTTATTTTTTATCAAAAATTTGCATATGTACAGAAAAACTGCAACTTCTTTAAAGCATCACATTACAAATGCAAATGTCATGTCCATGAGAATAAATACATCGCTAAAAGCATTGCAAATGAAGCAAAACTTGCATGTAGACAGAGAAATGCTGCACTCGTGCAAAAAAAAATTCGGCAACAGGCTTCACCGTTACTTTGGTGCCTGATGCAAAATTATAAAACCAGTATGGCAGTTTATCAAACAAAATGGCAAGTGATAGTACTGGACATAATCAAGCATCTTTTTCTGCCCCCATAACATTATATTCAGCACCATCAGGCCTAACAAAAAATGAAAATTGAATGGTACAGCAACTTGAAGACTATCACTTCATGTAAATTACAAATTGCTGCATACTTTATAAGACCAGTGCAAATACTAACAACCAAAGATGCGTTTTTTGATTGCAAATGTGATTTTCATATTCACAAATCTGAAACTCCATTGACTCTTTAGCTGCTACAACAGTGTTTGGTAAAGGCCGTGGTCCACAGGGGATTTCAACAAAAGATCTCCCCTCCAACCTGTGGCTGTGTCATGAGGCCAAGAAAAGATTCTCCAGTACTACCTGGCAGTAGAGATGCTGAAACAACTGGAATGACGATAGTGTGAACAATTAAAAATTTGCCCAAAAATACAGTGAGAACAGCACCTCATATGAAATGGTCATCCAACTGTTCATTACGATATGGCAATGGTATGTCTTTACTAGGTTGTAAAATCGTTGTTCGAACCACTGGACATGCCTTGGACGGATATTTAGTGAGCAATGGTCTTTCCACCAAACTCTATTCATTTCATGATGTGAGGGTTTGGACGAGGATAGCAATAAAGGAATATCTCTGCTCTCATTCACTGGACGGAATGTTGCGATATACAAAACACTGACTGAAGACAGAACAAGAGAACAGTAGGTAACACCCTGCAGAATAAGACGCAACACAAAATGAAAAAATATATATATACATATAGTGCGTGGAGTCATTCTGAATCCTTTCCTTGGTCACCAAGTGCCTAAAAAGCCTACTGGAAAATTTCCTTTCAGTCTCAACATCATCCCACATATTGTAAACCAAAACACTCCCACTATGAGCTAAAAGCAGAAAAAAGTAGCAGAAGCAGTAAGCTGCACTGCTTGAAAGCATCGTAATATTAAGCTACAACTGAGCACCTACAACACAACTCAACACAGGGCACAAATAAATGAAATGCGATCGGCAATGTAATGTGACTATGCCATCGTGTTTACTCCTCTAAAATGCAGTAAATTTTTCAAATCTGTTCTCGAGAAAACTGCATAAAAATTTTTATGAGGCTAAACACACATTATCATTATTTCGAACAGACACCAGAAGAACACTTTAAAAGCCTCTAAAACCACAAACTTGGAAACTTGGAGAGAACAGTCACTGTATATGTTTCTATTGAAAGAAGGAGAGAGAGCCAGCTACCTATGAAACGTACACAAAATCCACGCCTGAGGTCTGCCGTAAAGTTTGGCAGCCTGAAAGATTAATGAAGTTGAGAGTTGGATGAAAACTCATCTGGTTGGAGACAATCATAATAAGATATGAAAATGCAGACATCAAAAGTAAAGAAAAACAAAATGTTTCAGCTCCCATATAGGAGCCTTGTTGGCGATGAAATGAAACAAGCAATGCTTTAAATACGTTTGCACGCTCCTGGTATCCTTTGTTGAAACACATTTAAGCATCTAGCACTGTTTGTTTTTGTTTTAGTTCATTGTGCACAAGGTTCCCGTATGAGAGCCGAAACGTCTTTCTTTTGGTTTTTGCTTTTCATGGCATTTTCACATTTTGTTAAAACATGAAAACCTATGTGCATGTAACACAACTTAACCTTGCCAGCTTACTCTTTGAGCATGCCCTAATATGTCACTGTTACAGTGCTTGGCATAAGTGCAGCACAACATTTTTCACAATGTCCTTACATAAATAATTTGCAGCACTTGTTTCCACAGAAGGTGTCATGAGTACAGTAAATAACTTGATTTTTGTCAAGACCTAATTTTTCTGTTTTTTTCACGAATCCCACAGACCTCGCGAAACATCTGCCCCAGAAATAATTTGGGCAAACGGAGCACTAAGGGACCTATCACTTTTGTGTCACAGAATTTTGCTTTCGCCAAATATTCTCATTTTGCAATTTTCCCTGAATGTAAGAAATACTGAACTCACAAAAAAAAAGTTATGGTATTTAAAAACAGACTTCTCAAAATATGTCAACGGGAGATCAGTGTCTTTCATTTGCCACGAAAGTGGTATGCGTACAGGTTTCCTAGGTGCAGCTTACTCGTAGCAACATGTAATGATGTAAAGTGTAATCATGTAATAAGTTTCTGCACCGGTGTAAACTGCTGTCCCCATGTGGTATTTAGGCACAAAAAGAAAAAAATGTCACAGCAAAATCCTGCGTGTGCCAGTGTGCGCAGTCTTTGTCAGAACTGTGCAGTACGCTACATATCAGCAGCCACTGAGTTGTGTACTTCGGTTCCTATGGCACATCCCACAGCTATGGGCAAAGGTGCAGACAACAGCATCTAGCATTCTTCCAGGATTCACAGCCAGAAAATGACTTCTTCAATACCACAAACTGTGGCTTGTGTACTTTCCAAAACGGCTGACTGGCGGCAGGCAGGTATACCCAGGTACAGCACGTAAACAAAAGAGAAAAAAGAATGGAACTCCATTTCACTGTGATTATGGCACAAAATTGGTGCCGTTTTGCCAGGTCCCGTCCCGTAGGTTTGTTTCCTTTTAGCTGTGCTGGTTCCTTGTAATAAATTCCTAAGCGGGGGTACGTTGGGCAGGCTAGTCTGGCAGCTGTCTGAAAAAATGGACTCGATGAGAATGGGGCGCAACTGGCCCACTGACCCTGCCTTTTGTTTCTATGCAAAGCATTTGAAAAGCCACAACAGAAAATATGCACTTGCTCACAAAAAAACAACAACAAAATGAGATGCTTATAATGAAAAATCACACAGATGAGAACAGCTGGTCCTTGCTAGTCAAGAGAAAGTTTTTTGGAAGATGTCCAGAGGATGAGAGCAAAAGGAGACTGAAGAGGGGGGAAGGGGGGGGGGGGGGGGCAGTCGAGCCAATCAGTCGACTGGGGCTTGAAAACTTGAGCCCTAAATAACAAGTTGGAACTGCCCTTCGTCTGAGGAAGAAAGCAGCCGGGAAAAACCCCGTGGCAGTGAACGCTTCCATAAGGCTAAGTCCTTTCTTGCAGCATCTCCATCATAAGAGCTGTGACCCCTTGCACTAAATGTCTTCAGCTGCCACAAGGTTTCACAACAAGCAAAGCATAGCTATGTCGTTGCCACCAGCAAGAAGCAGGCCAATGCCTACCATTCTAGAATCATGGCTACCTAGTTGAATAGTGGCTACCTCGCGGGCAATGTAAAAAGCACCATCAGTATAGTGGCATGCCTCCAAAGCTGTCATACGTGGGGGAACTAACAAATGCTCTCTCGGCAATGGCAGCTGGCAGAAAAACAAGCCAAGTGTAATAATGGAGAGCAGAGGCTACAAGTTGTGATGTCAGCCATGGGAACTGTCTCAAATGTATGCAGGAGCAAAACGGTCACATTTTGCAGAGGCTACACAACGGCGCTTCTAAAACTACTTCCCGTACTACAGACAATAATCAGGCTCAAACCCTGGCAACCACGGCAAACTTCAGCCGACCATGGTGCAAACCATCACAAAGCTCATCTCAGTGGCCACAAAGCATGCAGAATGCACATGGCCAAAGATGGTCATTCCAGGACTTGCCAAGAAAGTCCCTTCATGTGATTGAAAGATAAAAAAAAAGGAGAAATGGTCCAGCCACAAAATCACACAAAAGAGGAAAAACCCGGCAGCGGAGCTCGTGACCCCGCCATGTTGTTGAGGACCACCCGCCCACCGTTGAGGCACATGGCGGCACTGCTCTCTTGCTCCGAGTCGGTGTAGCTGGGCGGCTTGGCAATGCGCTGGCGCTTCCACGACTGGCGCAGGGTGTCGTTCACATTGGCATAGTGGTTGACAAACGAGTGTGGGTCACCTTTGGTGTCATCCTCACTCTCAGAGCCCTGAAAAAATTGCAAGAAAAGAAGGTGCAACCATTTTTTTACGTGTAACTCTCATGGCTATACTGCACAAGTTATGGAAGAAATGAAGACATTTACAGCGATGGCTCTTAAGGGCACGTTTCACGGTTTTGCAATGTTGTTGGCATAACACAAAGGAGGACTGGCGCTGCACCATTCGCCGAGCCAAGGATTTGTGCCGTCCTGTGCCACAAACTAGCGACCACGTCTTTAGTGCCCCTGTTAGCAGAGCACTTAGCGGCACGGCAAACAGCACTGTGCCATTCTCCCTCCCTCCCCGTTTTCTTCACTGCAAATAGCTGCCACTGAATCTCACGTTACGCAGATGTAGCAACCGGCAATTAGTTTTTTACATGCCTACACTTCAATAAGAGTGATGTTATTGCTACACTTCATTTAGCACATAATAAGCCAAATAACAGATCTGCACTTAAATGTTTGTCCTTCATCTAATTCATTTCTTTTATTTATTCATACGCCTTATGGGCACTGGTTATTTCCAAAGGGTTATAGATGCCTAACTCTCATTCCATAATGCAATTGGACCATTTTTTTGTGTTACATCGCTGTCTGTACCCTTTATGATGCATTCATTTTATTGACTTCCTATTGCACTTATTTTGCACAAATATATTTACATTTAATTTTTATTCTGCACTAGATGCAGATGTACTGAAATTGAAGAGGTTCATGGAATAGTATTCACTTTTTTTTTTGCGATACCTTGGCACATACTACTGATATCTTTTGAGGGCACTTTTCTTCTCTTCGTGAGTTCCATGCACTCCTGAAAATGTGACCACGTCCCTTTATTCTATTACGGTCCAAAGCTCCTGTACAGTCTGCTCCCAAATGCATTTGTATCTAAGCATCCGCACATGCATATCCAAAGACAGATGTGAAATGACACAAATGGCCCACCTGTGACTCGGAGGAGCTCATCTCGGAGGGCTTCTCTGTCAGGCTGCTACTGTCACAATGGTCATCATATCCCTTGGTGTCCTCCTCATCCGAGTAGGTCACGCTCGCAGGCGATGGCCGTGGTGGCGACCGCAGAGTAGGAAGCGGTTTTCGCAGCGACCCTCGGGTCAAGGTACGCTTGGCTGCCGGCTCAGGGCTGCCAAACCCGGCTGCCTGCTGATCGTCCAGGCTCAGCTGGTCATCGCTCTGGAGACTCTGCTGCATCTCCTGCGTGAATGCAGCCCTCCTTGTACGTGCACTAGACCCCCAAGTTCCATCTCCCCCTTCCTAGTGAAATGGTCCTGTATGATCATTCCGACAATTCTACGTGGTTTTCACAGGCTTATACAGAAATAATACGGGGCATATGATATCTATAAGAACTATACGGACATAGGCATATGAAATCTATGAGAACTATACGGAAAATATATACAGATAGATGGCAATACATAAGAACACCGCATCGACATCATGCGCTATTGACAACAATTGAAACACGAACAGCAAAACAAGAACATATTAGTCCAAGGAAACAATAGTATCCACGCACTTGATTATCACTTTGATGGCGAGAAAACCACAGCGTGGAAACATTGAAGCCCACCTGTATTTCCTACCTACTAGCTATGATAAATGTTTCACATTTTCATTTTTCAGTCATCCTGTTCACGTTTCATTTGTTGCTGACAGATCATCTGAAAACCATACCAATACAGAAAGCATACAGATTTGTGCATATTTTTTATATCGTGCAGACTGCATTCCAATAAGTCTGTATCTGCTGATCATACATGTTTCCGTGGAGAATATGTCTGCATTGAAAGTAAGAAAAAAAAAGGCGAACACTCTTTACATGTACCACACAGAGCATCTGTAAGCACAGGCCATGCACTGATGATGCCTGATGGGCCATGCACTGGGAACACCACACGTCACGCAAAAGATATTGCACGTACATAGAACCCCACTGTTACGTTTTTCACAGGACCGCACATAAAAAACGTACCAGCCAAGAAACGTAGCAGCTGGGAAGCATGCATGAAAAAAATGCACATCACAGATTTGACTTCTAGTATGGGCTGCTTTGGAATCTGCAAGGCTCTGTGCTTCACGCTAGCGCTCGCATGTGCAGAATGTTCTAAATGCCCTGCAGTGGCTCACAGTCTACCTAAGCAGCTGCTGGTGGAACGGACGCGGCAACGAAGATGGAGGGCATGCGGAGTAGGCGAAGTTGGGGAACTTGTGCACATTTCTGCACTGTTTGCGCGGGGCTGCTTCAATCTTAAACAATCCTCGTCTATTGGAACCTAGAAATGAGCTTTTAAGTTGCGGGCGACAAGGAAAAACGCAGATGACCGAAACATCCTTCGGAGCCAACACTCTCAACCGCACATTGTACAGCACTGTCCACGCGGC
Source organism: Amblyomma americanum (assembly GCA_030143305.2). Classification (NCBI taxonomy): domain Eukaryota; kingdom Metazoa; phylum Arthropoda; class Arachnida; order Ixodida; family Ixodidae; genus Amblyomma; species Amblyomma americanum. The sequence continues at coordinate 21,895 of JARKHS020014370.1, forward strand.
TTAGTTTTGTTTTCGCACCTTCGGCTGTTCACGCTCGCGCTGCAGCAGCGATGGAACTGCACCAACAGCCACAACAAGATTCACGCCGCCCGTAAGTGTGCGCGGTGTCAGCGTGAGTGCAACACGCCGGGAGCCGCCAAACATGGTGGCCAAGCACCATTGGAGTCTGGAATCTCGCTATGTCCTGTCTGCTGTCATCGTTCCACGCGCGCTAAACTTAACATGTCAAAATGTCAGCACAGGGAACACCATCGCGAAGTGACATTAGTGGCGCAGCATGCGGGACCGCTATCACAGGTGGGACGCAAGAGCCAAATTTGTATTGCATGGGCTTCAATTCAATTCATCCATTTATTTCCCAGAAAATTCTGCCTGGCTGCCTGGACTAAAAGCTGTAGGTATACAGCTTGACGAGGCCCAGGCAGCACGGGAACTTGGACAGGATTGGCTCAACGAAAATGTGGAAGCCGGAGAAACACAGCATCCGCGAATGTATACAGCGGGGTTCAGTGCTCCCTTTAAGGTTTAACACATTGTGACACCGTACGCTAAGTAAAGCACAAATAAGAGTGTGCATTTCACTCTTAGGTCCCCATTAGGTGCACTGGAAAGTCAAGCTTCAGCCATGGCAGCATGACACCTCAATTTTTCTGCCCATACTCAGCTATAGGACAGAAAGGGAGTCTGCAACATGCATAATATATAAAAAAGTTGCTCAAGCAGTGAAGGAATAAAAGAGAAAAAAAAACAACAACACAGTACCTGCTTGTAACGATGAGTCTTGCTCTTTACACACAACACGGCCACTACCAGGATGATGGCCACCATGCTGGCAGCGGCCAGCACCACCAGAAACCATGGCTCCCGATAGAACGGCAATCGCTGCTTGTACTCCAGGAACAACTTGTCTGCGTGCAATGCAATGCAAACGGGGGCAACCTCAATTCAGTATGACCGAGCGGCCAAGATTTCTTTATGCAAAGTAAGAGTGAGAGAAACGAAAATTACAACTAGCGCCTAATCTCACAAACTTTGGAGGAGATAGTACGTGGCAGTTTTTTATTCCTTTCTGCTACAGACCTAATTAAAGAACTGGCACAGTTTTACAAATCCTAACCCCGGGATAAAACCTGACATCTCGGGTCACCAGCTAGATGCCACGAGAGCCCGTTGCTTTGTTACCCTGTCACACTGACTTTCTGGGTATTTTAAATTACTGTCTGTATTCTATGTTTTACCCTAGAACATCCAGTGCAACAGTAATGCACGATGTTGCAGGCCTCTAATCGACAATCATTTTCCAGGGCGCTTAATATATGGAATGTACAAAGGTAATGGTGGTGCAGTCCTTGCATAGGAGGTATTCATGTGATGTCACGGGTGCCATTTTGTTGTCCGAATCCCATTAGACACGTCCACAAGGCGCCACAAGGCGCCAGGCACCGGTCAGCTGTTTGCACACCTGCCCTGTCAGACCAGCCAGTGCATGCACACTGGTGGCACGCAGAAGCAGATTTATGATCTATGAGGTTTTTAACGTCCCAAAGTGACTCAGGCTATGAGGGACGCCGTAGTGAAGGGCTCCGGAGATTTCGGCCATTTGGGGTTCTTTAACGTGCACTGACATCGCACAGTACACGGGCCTCTGGAATTTCGCCTCCATCGAAATTCAACCGCCGCGGCCGCGATCGAACCCGCGTGCGTAGAAGCAGATCAAGCTATGTTAAATCTCTCTACTGATGCACGTTGCCGTGACAGTTACAGCACATGCGCACCGTGGATAGTGTGGCCCAGACACCTGGAAGGTGCAAATCTGTGTGCCGCGCTTCCGCCTGCTCGCATCTGTGCCATGAGCATGTGCAGACCGGCTCTGGAATACGCGCGGGAGCGCATACGGTGAGGAGTTGAAGCTTCGGTTGAGCACATGCCGCAGTGCCATTCCGGAGGAAGTATGATGAACTGAAACCACATGCAGCAAGAGTTCCAGAAACGTTATTCGCTCAAGATGAATACTTCGAGATTTCGAAAACCAAACATTCAGATCAAATCGAACATCAAATACTTCACTATTCGAACGAACATTCAAAATTAAAGAATATTCACACATGCCTACCCACATGTCATCTATATTCACACGTCATCCCTGCCTCATCCCGTACTCATCACACTACTGCAGCGGCAGCGTTTCGATGGAGGCGAAACGCAAAGGCGCCCGTATGCTATGCGATGTCAGTGCAAGTTAAAGATCCCCAGGTGGTCGAAATTATTCTGAAACCCTCCACTACGGCGCCTCTTTCTTCCTTTCTTCTCTTAGTCCCTCCTTTACCCCTTCCCTTACTACACAGTTGAGGTGTCCGCCGAGATGTGAGACAGATACTGCGCCATTTCCTTTTCCCAACAACCAACCGTACTCATCACTATGGTCATCAGTTGATAAGGTAAGACAGGATGCCCTTTTGATTTGCGTAGTGCTACACCACTGACACTGACAGGTGACACTGACAGGTGACACTGTCAGTTGACACTGCCAGTGTCCCAAGTGTCCCAAAGGACTCGTGTTGGTTCATCCGTCAGCGCAAGTGCACTGCACTATATGGCAAAACTGCAAAAAATAGTTATTGCCGTGCAAATCTCTCAAACAAAGCAATCAGCGATTAACAGACATTCTTCAAGAAATAAAAAAACTGTTCATGTAGCACACTCTGTAATGATTTCTTTTTCGGTCCCCCTCAATAATTCGACATTCAGTTAATTCTGACCGTTACTTCGGTCTTGTGAAATTTGAATTAACGGGGGCATCTGTTATTGCTGACCAAAGCCCATGCTTCGGACCACAAGACAGAAGACAACAGCAGCACTCACTTGGGGTCAGCACGTGTTCGGGGGCGTAGGCCGGTGGGCTGATCCCCAGGCGGTTGCGGGCAAACAGTCGCAGGGTGTAGTCCGTGGACGGCAGCAGGTTCTGGAAGCTAACTGTGTGCGAAGTGCGTGGGCTGCCATCCAACTCGGCAACCGTCTGCCACTCCTCCTCCTCCCCATCTGCAGCCACACAGTGCAAGCACACACCCTGAGCGCAACAACTTTTAAGATGAACGCCTTTAATGGCTCATACTGTCGTCCGTTCGCAGAGGGTGTCACACGTTTAACTCGGGAACTAAAAAAGATAGCAGAAAAAGAATGGTTGCTTCAGATAGAGGAGGAAAAAATGAACTTGAAAGCCAAGTTTGATGACTGTAGAGTAATTAGTTGATTAATTATAGGCAAAAATGTCGAAATTGTATCGAAATAGCGCGGACGTCGATATAGCCACGGGAACGGTGTGACGTCACATTCACCGGAAGTCATCACGGCATAGTGAAAATGATCACAGAATGGTCGGAAAAACGTTGGGTTTGTGTCAAATTAGATGGAAAAATGTGTAATTAAGCATAATTAATAAGTAGGATCCCCAAAAGATGTATAATTTGGGCATCGATATAGCCACGGGAACGGTGTGACACGGAAGCCGTCACGGCATAGTGAAAATTGTCACAGAATGGTCAGCTTTCGCCTCTCAACACTTTAGTTTTTCCGAAAGAATTCAGCACTTGGCTGTGCTACGGCGGATGCTAATGAGTAATTACTCCTCTATTTTAAAAACTTCACAATTGTTGGTAACACTCAAGTGCTAGTGCTTGGCGTCAAAATCAGAGTACAAAGTGCCAAATGCAGTAACAAAAAGTCACAGATACAAAATAAAAGTGAAAACAAGCGAAAAAATTCTGGTTTTCTTAAGATAATGACTACAAATGGCCATAGCTTTCAATGGCCACTTCAAGATGGCGCCACTATACGTACACATCTGAAAATTGGTGCCTGAAATTACTACGTTTACTCACACAACGAACTCACCAATTTTCCAGAAAGGTTTACATCAATTTAAGCATTGTTCGCTTCAAAAAGGTTTTTGCTGTATCAAGGTGTGATCCGATGATTTTGATAGTCGATATAAAGCAAGAGTGCTGAACACCATCCCTCAATGTCAGGGGCACATTTTTTCCGCGAGGTTAAAAAAAAGTAAATGTTCAGCGACAAAAGTGGGGAGCAGGTCTATTATGCGGGTGGGTTCACTATGCGAGTAAATATGGTAGCCGCATTTTGAACCGGAGTTTTCTGAGTGGTACCATCAAAGAGATCAGCTGGCAAAGGCACACAAGCATGCACAGGCAATGGGTGGAAACAACAACTGTTGCCAGCATGGCCACCAGGACACTGTCACTCTTGCCAGCGTGCTTGGTCCTGGTTCGGTGCCCACCTGAGTGTACGGCAGCCCGTGCTTCCAGAAGGTAGCCCGTGATGGGGGCGGCTCCCGGAGGGCCCTCCTTCCAGGACAGGGTGGCCGCAGAGGCACTGCGCTGGAGTGCCAGTTCCAGAGGTGCCAGAGGCGAGCCTTCCTGGGGACCTGTGGTGACACTGTGCTGGCTCTCTGCACCGTAGCCACGCGAGGTCTCCGCCCGCACGCTGAACCGGTATGCAATCATCTCGGCAAGACCGCGCACGGCCAGAAAAGTGTGGGCCACTTTCTGACGGACCTGCCTCCCCGACTCTGCAAAGGAGGAACACACAGGGGGGACACGCTCGTGTCAAACTTGCCAGAGCTGTGGCTGCTTACAGCCACTCCTCACATACAGCAATGACATTTACGAAGGGGAAAAAACTCGCTAACACTTTGACCTCACTGGCAATGATCCCATTTAGGAGTCGCTGAGGCCTCGGTCACAAGTCACTCTTACAGCTAAAGCCAAATACTGCAGAACCCCGCTGCTTTGTTTTGCACACTGTAGGAAATGTAAGAAAAATGGTGAAGATGAAAATGATAGTGACTGAGATGAAGAGTTCGTGTGTCAGCCTGCTTACCAACATTGCTCTGTTATGGCCAAAAACCGTAGCCAACTCACTCGAGAGATAATAGAGGCTGAAATGGTAGACCGGTTGGGTGGGTCCTGCGTGGCCAAGCCATCTATTGTTCTTACTGGTAAGGAGCTGTTATATTTGCGCCAACATATAAATCTGTCACCTACTGCGCATGTGTGATAACTGCCTGGTTTCTTTCAGCTATAAATACTGGTCCGAGGTTCAAAATAAACTGTTGCAAGTCAGCGCTCGTGTGTTCCACGTGCCTTCCTTGTGTCCTCGTCTTTATTTGAGCTGTACATTTCCATCCAGCCTGATACAACGTAAAAAAGAAATTGCCTGGACGATTATGATACTTGGTAATGTGAAATGTGAGTGCAGATGCTGAGGTATTTGAACAACAGGCGATCACACACCGAACATGCAGTGCGGAAAGGTGGCGGCTCTTGGCCTTGGCTTCCGCAGCGGGCGCGCTGCTTCGGAGCATGCCACAACTGTCTCTCTCACCCCACCCTCCTCCCCCTTCACTTTCCTCCTCGCACTCTCTTCCCTCCTGCTGTACTTTCATTTGCTCCTCATCAACTCTGCCGGTTACATCGGGGCCAGTGCTGGTGCCGACACTCACCCCAGAAACGAGCGCCTAATATATGCACTCTAAAAAAAGTACCAGCCAGGAACCATAGATGCCAAAAACAGCCGCTGAAAAGAATTGCACACCGCTCACCGCCACTTTTCATTTATTAATTTATTTAGTTATTTATTTATTTATTTCATCATACTGCAGGCCCAGTGAAGGGCACAGTAGTGAACAGTAAAAAAAAAAGTACAAAGCAGAACCTCAGCATATATGGCAAGTCAATGAACAGACATGATTTCGCGGCTACAATGTTCAAAATTTTGACAAATTCTGGTTCTTTAGCGACTAAACGCCCAAGTGCAGATATTCGAGAGGGCCGAACCTGGGGGGCATGTGAGAGCCGAAATGCAGCGTCAGTCTCCTGCCACAGTGGTTCCTCTGCAGTGCATAAATGTAAAGGGGAGAAGCATCCGAAAGTAAACTGCGCTAACATACGAGCTTGCTGTTCCAGCAGGGACACAACATGAGGAGAAACATGGCTGCTGTTTTGCAGTGCCTAAGAGCTAGGGAGCGAAGCACCTGAAAACAACGGTGCACTTACATATGAGGGAGTCGGGTCTGGGGAAAGCAGCATGTAGAGCAAAGATGCTGAGACAGTCATTCACTACAGTGGCTTACCCGCAGTGCACTAATGTAAGAAGGCGAAGCCCCCCCCCCTTCCCCCCCTAAAAATCACACTTGTGTGGACAGAAGGCATATGTGTCTTTTTTAATTCCTTGCACAGAAGCACACATTGGAGACTCACCCACATCCAGGTCAGCTGTCTCATAGTTGACCAAGTAGCCCGTGATGACACCATTGGGTTCCTTTGGAGGACTCCAACTGACGTTCAGAGAATTCATCGTGATGTCCGTGAAGACCAATGGCCCAGGTGGCCCCGGTACTGCACAGACACCAAGCGAAACGCAGTTCAGCAAACAACTGACTGCATAGTTCAACAGGCTTCCATGCAATTTCACTGCTTTGGTGCAAGCAAACAGCTTGGCCTCTTGGAATCAAGGATGCATCAATTCAGTGCGGCAGTCAAGGTGCTCGTTTCGCTCTGCCATGAAATTTGAAATTCAAAGAATGAAATAATCGCACAGAACATGATGACAGACAGACTTGGACCACAAATGGTCCACTACCAAAAGGTGCAGAACAGAGTCACCATGCATAACAAGAAGTTGGTGTAACAGTCAGTCAAAATAACGTGCTTCTGTAATTTTCGTCCTCAGAGTAGGAGTCGTGTTGCCCTCAGTTGCCGCATCGCAACAGTCGCATTGCTTAAAGCCCGATGTTCGATTAGTGCGCTGACGACCGAGTCACTACACTATGGTTAAGGGGACGAAAAATGACGACCACAAAAACGGAGCATGATTTTTCATTATTCGTCCCTGTAACAGTTGTCGTGTCTCTGTGGTGCCGCACTAATCGAACACCATGTGCAACCAACTAGCCGCTGCAGCCACTTTACATGAATCGCATCTCCGAAGTTCACCTTCCCCATATGACCCTCCTTTCCTTGGTTGTGTAATCAGGGGCTATGTAACCAGCAGGCACTGGCAGGAGAGCAGGTTTCTTGGCATTTCTGGCTCAGCCTCGTTGGCTGGACACAGACAGTGGTGAGTGGCTTTTTGTCAGCCTGTCCCATCTGACCTCTGAGCACCCCCAAGCCCTGACATGCGTGAACACATGTTCATAACCCTGCTGGTGAGGAGTCAAATGCCCCAGCACAGCCTATCCATGGAACTTCGCTAGCTGCCATTAAGTGTCAGTGCCAGCACAGGTCACATTTCCTTGTTCACACAAAAAAAGACCCACATTGCCCCCCCCCGCCTTCCCCAAGAGCTCGTCAAAGGAGCGTGCCACTCACAGTCGGCCTGGGTGCGGACCTGCAGTAGCTGAGACCGGGGACCATCGCCTGCAGGGTTGAAGGCCAGCAGCTGGACCGAGTAGTTGGTGAAACGCCGCAGGTCCGTGATGGTGTAAGCGGTGGGAGTCGCTGGTACCGCTTCCATCACTTCTTCTGTGTCGCCCTCGGCCTTGTAGAAGATCTACGACACACGAAGGAATGGTGACAGTCAACGCTGGACCCGCTAGTCTTAAAAACATCTTGACCTTCTCTGCAAGAAACTTATAAAGTACAGTCATAAGTTTTGATAATAATTCAAACTCAATTAATTCAAAATCCCAGATAAATTAGAAGAATTTCTGTGCTTCCGAAATCTCTAGAATAAATTTGACCGGACAATTCTAAGCGGTGGCATGCATCAGCCCCGGTTAATTCGAAAATCTTGGGTGCTGTACAGGAATTCCCAATAACAATTTTCGCGCAAACCAGTAAAGCGATGGCCCCTTAGCCGCGAGGCGGTGCTGCAGAGCGATGCCAATGCTTAGTATGCGAAATGCCCTTGCCCCAGTACTCCCAGCTCAAAAACCAGTCTATGGTACAGCTAGCAGACCATCAAAGCATGTTCCTGCTGTAGAGATGTTCTGCAATGTAGCCATGGATATTCAAAGAAACGTGCTCGCGGTGCTTTGTCAAGGCACGGCCAGACCGGAAGCAGCGGTGCGTGCGCTTGTCATTCCTCAAGCCCAGCCATGGTCGAGGCAGCTTCTAGCGGAGGTGCTGTCATCAACATACCTCCCATCCCATGAAATGAGCATTCCTGCTTCGTGCCTGCAGCAGGTCGACTGCACACGCCAGCCTTCGCAATTTCCTTGAGTTGTGTGCCGGTGCTGGAAGGTACGTTACCAGCATCCCGATTACTTTTAAGTACTGCCAAACATAAGTCGACCTTTCTTCAGAAAAATGACCGCCCGAATTTGCGATTGTCAACCTATTCGTGGAGCCAGCCTATTTGTGGGCTCCAAGGTAGTTTCAGACGAGCAACGGATAGTATGTGCTCCGTGCCGGTGCCCATTCCCAGCAGGACACATGAGGCTTCACGCATTAAAAAAAAGTAGTTAATTCATATGCAAATCGGTCCCAATAAAAAAAATTTGGCGCAGTTCCAGTGCAATGGGTGAATGGCAGAACCATGCGGACAAAAGCGAGGGAAACACAGAAGTGAGGGAAACGTGAAACAGTGCTTGACAGCGTCCGAAATGACATGCAGCTGGGGTCTGCTGGCTGGCTTATGCGCAGCAGATAACCGCTATCGCCGCAGGCCGGCATGGAGCTCAGAAAAGCGAAACTGAAACTAAGCAGTCCAACTATCATTGGAGATGAGGCCGTCCATTTTTCATCACGCCTGCTGTTGTGTGCCTGCCAGAGCTGCACAGGCAACTCTACATCATGCAAAATCAGGTTTGAGTTGGGCTATTTCAACCATCACTTCATGTGCCGGTCATCCATGGATGTGACCTCCCTTTGGGAGCCTGTTCAAATTAAACGGTACAAGACTCACTGCGTCCAAATCAGCACGGGTCTGATGCCATAGACCTATTTACACCGGCATTGGCCGGGACCGTGCTGGCAGTTCAAATTACCCGGATATCTGCACTAAGGAGGGCCGAATTAATTAGCATTCACTGTACTGTGCCAATCCAGCAAAATAACACAGGAAACGCAAATTCCAGAAAACTCTGCACTGCGTGATATGTAAGTTTCTTTCCCGAGTACCTAGGCCCTCTAGCGATCATTTTACCAACAGGCTAATGAGAGCAACCGGATGTTAACCAAGTAAGCACTTCAAGGGATGCAGCATCACCACATGGTGCAATGTGGAGCTCTTGCCTTGTATCCAAGCAGTTCACCGTTGCGTTCTGATTCAGGTGGTGGTTCCCAGGAAACAGTGACTTCAGTCGAGCTTGGAGACTCCAGGTGCACCTGCCGTGGGCTGCCAGTTGGGACTGCATGCGGGACGGAGGTAGTTCATGCACCGCATGCACCGCACATGTGAAAACTAGGGCTGTGCGAGTATCGAAGTTTTCGTTGCGAAGCAAATAAAAAATTGTGAAAACTCACTTTTCTCGAACAGGTCCAATATGAATACAGACAGTTTATCACTTTAAAAAATGGCATCTTCACAAAGCCCAGTCATGAATCTGGTGCCAGCTTCCAATGAGGAGAGGAGGTCATTCTCCAGGAGAATGACGCCTGGACATTTTCGAGGAGACCCCTCCACAGTGCAGTGGCGTAATCTGAGCTGGAGTGGCGACGCCAGTGACCACTGCCCTTATTGCACAATCAATGCTATCATGTGACCAGTCCTCATGCAATGGTTTTTGTTGGCTCAGTTTCTTTTATTGCTTCATTAGGCTCCTTTAGTTACAATAATTAACTGCTAAGTTAGCATAGTAAAATTTGTGGTGCAAAATACTGGTGGGAGCCTTAATTTTTGTAATGCACAATGAGCACAGTGAAATTTTCAGTAAAATTGACTTTTTAATATTTCAAACCTACAGGGGACTGAGAATATCAATTATTCCATTTCGTTCATTTGTCCCTTAAGGTAGCAATTATGGCCTTTTCATTGTGCTGCACTGTCTTGACATGCTGCCAAGTTCGCCGGATGAACCATCCCCACCGGTGCCCTCAGCAAAACATAAACATGCTGTGCCGCTACTGGTACAACAGCAGACAATGTAAAGTACGAACACACTAGCGGAAACACGCGCGGCACGCCACAGGCGGCACAACCCCCGCCGCAAAAGGGCAGCCATACCAGCGGCGAGGAGTACACGGGAAAGCCCCGCTGTGCAAAGCCAAACCGGTTGCCAAGCCATGCCAAACCAGTTGAGGTCCGAGATTCTGGAGGGGCACGTGCGGCTCCACCGCCGCCACTGGAATGCAACTTTAGCAGGAGCCAAGAGGTGGCAGCACAGACACTCCCCACGTGACTAAGCCGGGCATGACTTATTGCTCACCCTACTACGCGGCACACGGCACGCGGCAAGCCACTTGCCGCAAACCTGCCATGGCGGCGGGTTGATCTGCCAAGCAGCATATGGTTTGAGGAACCGCCGGCGTGCCGAGCACGTTTTTCCACCAGTGTGTCCGTGCCTTAAAACCAAGGAAAGAGCTAGAGAGCTAACACTCTAAAACAAAAGTGATCTCCTCACCAGCTTCACCCACGTAGACCGAGACGGGCCGAGTGGGTGGTCCGTCACCCTGGCTGTTGTAGGCGATGACGCGCACCTCGTAGATGCGGTCTCGTTGCAGCCCCTCCAGGGTGAGGGGCCCACCTTCGAGGCCCTCCAGGGACCGGGCACGGCAGTCCTGCGGGGGCGCACCCACGGGGCAGGCCTCCACGCGGTAGCCTGGGTGCCGCTGGTCTCCATTCCAGGCCTCGTCTGGAAGGCCCTGTTGCACAACGCAGGACGAGTGGATTATGCCACCAGTGAGGCAACCCGGCTATATCGTCCTACAACGTGTCAGTTTCACAAAGCTTCAGCGAAACCAGAAAAAAAAATTAGGCAAAGGTTTAACCCCGCTAAACCTAAGTAGCCAAAGTGAAAGCTTGAAATTTAAGCCTGGTAAAGCTTGGCTAGACTTGGTTGTTGCTTGGTGGTAGTGACTGACGTTTAGCCAAGGTTTACCAGGCTTAACTTTAAAGCTTTCGCTTCCGTTACTCTCTTCGTCTCTGTGTAGCAGCCTTCTCGGCGAGCTGCGTCCCCTGGGTGATCGGATTCGGCCTGTCGACTTCGCAACCTCTGAGACGCAGACAGTTGATGAGGCGACTCGCCTGAATCATCCATGACGACTGCTGTCGTTAAATGGTCGAGAGCTGTTGCAATCCATTGGCGCCAGCTGAGAGGCAGCGGAGGCTATCTAGACAGAGCGAGCGCACGGCTCCAGCATAGCTGCGGCTGAGTGACGTCATTGTCACGTGACTAGGCAGAGATGAGCGCTCGGCTTGGGCGGCGACGGCGGCTGAGTGACGTCACAGCTGTCACGTGGCTTCTCCTTAGTTCAAGGTCAAACTCGTGCCCACGGCGAAGAAGCTATGGAGGAGAGTAGTAAAAGCTTTTGCTGTCAAATAAAAATTACTGGCTAAACTAGACTATGGCTTAGCTGAAACATTCGGAGAGAGCTATCATGCTCCCTCTTCTCTCTACATGACGGCGTCGCTCGAATCCCTCCCTTTACTTCTTTCCCTTGCGCTGGCTTCATGCCAGACTGCCCGGGCACTAAGGCAAGCCAAGCCAAGCCAGCTATAATGGACTTCAGTCACACGACGACTCCGAGTGGGCCCCCATTATCGGCTCTCGCTGTAAAACGAATGTGTCCTGTATCGCAAATTTCAGCGACAGCAGACTAAGCAACTGCGTCAAAACGAATTCTTCCTGAATTGCTAGTCAAGTCCTCTGTTGCTCCTTCGACTTTAGCTAACGGCTGATGCCTCGTGGCCTCCACTTCAGTTGCAAGCGCTAGTGTGAATCTTTGAGCCTTCATTTTTGTCTAGGTTGCTGCAGCACACAGTACTGCAGAAGGCGGCCGCAGAAACTACCTTGACTCTGCTTTGGTTGCATGCACCGTGTCCAGCCTTTCGAACGCTATTGCAGGAATAACTGCCGCGATGAATGAATTGCCACAACTTCCAAAGAACTGAAGCGCATGCATAAAAAGGGAGAGAGAGGGACAAACATGGCAAAATCTTCCACTGTCAAGTTACTCTTTGGTTAGTGCCACATCAGTGTTCTATTCTGCCTGGCTGCTGACGAACCAAAAGCATCCCATGAGCAATCTACCCCAGCTCTATGATATTTTGTTTTTATCCCAATGACCAAGAAAAAGAGATCATGCGCAACACAGCCCCTCAAAGCTCCTGGTTTGAACAGCACCTGCTTTTCTGGGTTTAGAATATACATTACCTTCCAGACGACGGTGATTGATGTGGTGGTGTATGGCGTCACGACTACATTTGTTGGTGCCAATTCTGGAGCTGGAATGGAGAAAAAAAAAAGTAAATTAACAAACAAAATGCCATTCAATACCATGCTGAGCAAAGTTCAGCTGAAAGCAAGACAAGCACCTGCAATACTCTGTGCACTAGGAGCAACATTCAGCTGCGAGTAGCTGTTTCATGAACAATCAATTAAACGGACTGATAACTGACCAAAACGTGTCATGAGTTGTGTAGAAAAAAAATATCTTGCTTAAATTGTAAGAATTGGGCTCTGTGATATATATATAAAAAAGGAGGATTTATCATGTTAATTTGGCACTGAAAATCTCATAAAACAAACTTGGTCATGGGGTGCATCCCACCACATGATCTCATCTTGGCAAAGAATTTATGACTTGTTGTTACTGTCAAACCCCGCTACAACCAACACCGCAATGCTCCCTTTGTGCAGGCACAGGAGTTGAGGCTGAGGTTGTTGGCTATAGGCAGAGGAGACGGACTGACCTGCAGGCAGCGTCCAGGTCTCGTTAGATTCCTCGCTCCAGGGGCTGAAGCCGAGGTCATTGACAGCTCTCAGCCGGAACAGGTACCGGGTGGCTGGCTTCAGTCCAGACACAGTATACGTCGTGGCACTGGGGTCCAGCTTTTGGGGCAGCTCTCTCCAGGGTCCTGTGCCCTCAATCTACCATGTGCACAAAATTAATTTCATCAACTAATTCCTCTATTCAAGCTTTCACTTTAGCACTAGTCAAGAGTTTAATGCAACAAATACAGCCATGCATCAGAGCTGAGCAAAAAAAAAGTAGCAAAAAAAAATGCAAGCCTGCTGAGGGGAGATCTGCAGGTACTATTGATTGTCATAAAGGAATCTTATGATATGTGAAAAAATGGCGTTCATATACAATTTCCCATTCAAAAATGCACTTGTCTAGAATTTCTCGGTATGTGATGGCAGCATTTGGGACTGCCGTTTTGTTGGCAGTGTCTTGCCTTTTTCATTGTGTTTTTTGTGTACCCAAGTTTTTTTCAGAAGGGGGGAGGGGTGCAAGGTGGGTGTCACGGGCACTTGGAGACACTCTTCAATCTGCGTTTACCGGGAGCTTGACCGGAAGCTTACCAGACATTTAAGGCGCCTCCTCGTTCGTTCTGAATTAGGCCACCACCGTTGTTCATTGCACCTGAGACACAGCCTCATTTTCCTAATGCATCCCTCGTTCATGATAAGCGAGTGTTCACTATAACTGCGGCCATTTGAAGTGGGCTATTTGAATTCGCTGTGCACCAAAAGTTTTGTTTTTCACGCAGCTCTACTGCCTGCGCATAACGGCATTATGATCGCCAATTGCTCAACGCACACCATGAGCAAGTGAACAGTGGCGTGCGGCCGGCTCATCACCAACGTCGCGAGTGAGCATGGGCGTGTGGTGCAACGCACCAAAAGCAGTAATCAGAGGCAAGCAGCCAGCAAACAATCCTATCAGCCAAAAACAGATCTGCGTGGATGCATTTCACATGCTCCTGCATACGAATTTTGTTTATTTTGGATGACACAAATTTCACATGATGCGAATATTTTTCACGACCTCATGAGATTCGTTTCATCGAGAGTCTACTAAATTGGGGGAGCTGCGCACAGTTGCTTGTGGCAGCCTAATGAGCAAAGACTGCACCCCGTAAAAAAATGCAACTGCCTCACCTGCTGCAGCAGGTAGCAACGCAGGGGAGCGAACCCATCGCGGCCGGGCGTCCAGCTCAGCGTCACGTGCCTGGCCTGCACCTGCGACGGGCTCACCAGCGGCCGTGACGGTGCCTGTGGCTTCTCTCGACTTGCCGTCGTCAGCACCAGCGCCCGGGCCTCCATGCCCCACCCTTCCTGGGTGCGGGCGCTCACCGAGAATTCGTAGTACGAGTGCGGCTGAAGGTCGAAGGCCTTGAGGGTGCGGTCCATGGCTGACACCTCCCGAGACACCCGGCCACCATCGGCATCTGCTGCCAGCTCAGAGTCCTCAGCGGCAGCATCAGTGGAAGAACGGCGCCAAAAAGAAATCCGGTAGCCGAGAATTTCACCATTTGGCTCATGCGGAACATCCCATATGATGCGTGCCGTTGTGGTGGTCACGTCTGGGAAGGAGACGTTCGACGGCGGTCCGGGAACTAGAGAGCAGGCAAAAGGGAAAGCACAGTATTATGCACCACAGAGAAGTCCACAAGCACTGATGGAATGCAAACAATAACAAGATGCGACCTAAATATTATTCAAGCACTAGAATGAGCCAGTTGTAATAAGCCAAAAACATCAGGAAGAGTTTGCAAGGAAACATTGCACAATGTCCACTGAAAAAAATTGTATGGACGATTACGATACTCAATAATGCAAAATCTGAGGGAAGCTGTTGAGGTATTTGAGCGATAGGCGATCGGTGCAAAGGCATGCGCAGAGGGGGAGCAAAGGGGGCGTGGCCCCCAATATACATACATGGAGAAAGGGGGTACAAATTTTTACGGTACTTTTCCTTGGTATCAAGAAGACATAAATGGGCGTAAATACAGACTTTGGTTCCTCCTTATGAACAGATATGTGCACGCCCATGGCGATCGCAGATAACACACACTGGCAAATGGCAGCAGCATTTGGCCTCGGTTTCAGCGGCAGAGGAAGCATTTCGCATCAGCTGCCGCAGATGAAGCGTGTCACAAGCGCCGCTCTTCCCATACCCTCCTCCTTTGCTTTCTTCCTTGCACCATCCTCCTCCGCACCATATTAACGTAGGAACGCATTTAACAGCTACACTTTCGCCTCTTTTTGTCCTCAAGTTATTTCCATCCGGTTTTCGTCCATACTAAGCTGCACTTCTAGCATCTGCATAAGCACACAATCTGCTGCTTAAACGAAGTTCAAAAAATCTCATTTCTTGTTTCTGTAAGTGTTAGTTCACAATATTGTTGATTTCAGCTGGGCCAACTACGCAGGGTTGTAAATTATCAGCCACAATAATGACATTGCGAAGGCAGACAATCACAGCATTCCAAAGGAAATTACAACTTTGAATGCACCGAAATCTCGCACTCATCACATGCCATTTGAGTTTGTGTGGTGAAACATCCTCACGCACAGTGCTGCTGCTCGTGAGAGGCTCCACTGCTATCACGCTGCGACATGAAAGGACCAGCGGATAAACTTGTCATTTGGGAGCAGCTCTCCTCCAACGCTCCCAACAGTAGAGTGTTGACAGAGCCGTGAAAAATAGTCGCTGCTGCGCGTCAACAATAGGCGACCATTGCCCGGTCTTAATAAACCTATGCTGATATGAATGGTTTTATGGCAGTTTCTTAAGGGCCATCCAAAGTTCAAGTTCTTCTATGACTCGAACGTTTCTTCCAGTCCTTTGAAGCCCGAGTTAATGAGCTTTTACTTATTAGATTTCTTATTTTCAATGTTACTCAGCACAGCAGTACTTCCTCCTAGGCTGGTTGGTCCATGGCTTCCATTAGGAACAAACTGCACAAAGTTAAAAGACAAACACATGGGATGGGGCTGACGAGACATGTGCAAGCTTTAAATTTTGTGCATGTCTCATCAGCCTTGTCCCACTGCTTGTCCTTCAAGTTGGAGAAATTTGCTCTTAACGATAACTTGGCATGTTTGCTGCTAGGACACTGACGTCACGACAGCACCAGAACAAATGTGATCAGCTGGGAATGACTCTCACCGTCCTCGAAGGTGGTCACGGTGACAGGTGGTACGCTGAGGGCCCCGTCTCCCACACGTGTGTAGGCCAGCACCTGCACCGTGTACATCGTGTACTTGCGCAGCTCCGTCAGGGTGGTGGTGAATGTGGCGTTGCTCTCAATGTGCTTGCGGGTGGGCGCCGATTCTCGAGCTGCCTGATACACCACCCGGTATCCCTCCAAGACACCGCTGCGGTGTGCCCTGGGCACGCTGCCCCATGACACCACCACAGTGGTCGACGAGGTGGCCTTCGCCGTCACCTGCACGATAGAACCCACAAGTGCTGACAATGTGGCCCACAACATTTCTCCTCATACAGATGCTTTTCCACGGCCTTTTTCGATTATGCTTAGCAACCCCAAGATTCAAAGGAGCAGAAGACAGCCGCACTTTTCGGCACAAGATTGCGAGCAAAAGCTCTGAGCCCACCAAGACCCAGCCCATCATGCAGCCGAGGCCACAAGCAAGAGAGTGCAATGAGAGGACCCCACTGTGCGTATCGCAGGAACCAAGGGGTGGCCACGTACATGTGATGACCCGGCAGTATATGCAGAAGAAGCCGAGGCACAAGATAAAGGCGCAAGGAACAGCAGTAACGCCAGCTAATCTTCCAGTGCCTGTATTTACCCAATTCTAATGTACCCTTGATTTTAACGCACATCCGTTTTTCGTGGTCAGGAAAAACGCAAGCAATTTTATTAAGAGAGGCCTTCGGATGAACCGGGATTTCTTCCGGTCCCTTGAACTCCGAATGAATGTGGTTTAATAGTCATCATGTTATTTTTTTGTTGCCAGTCTTGTCATTTTATGGATTTTGTTTTGCATGACCTCATTATAGTTTGGATACTGTTATGCTGTCTAATCAAGTAGTATACATTTCTGTGCACATCATGTTTTTTTATATGGTACTGAGGCAGTCTAGTTTTGTTTTAGTTGAGAAGACCATACAATATTTTGAAAAAAAAAAAAAAAAACAAGGGCAACAACGTTTGCTTGCTCATCATTTTCTGAAATTTTTTTTGTACTGAACAGATAATCGATATTCGATTCGATATTCAAAGCCATTTTTTCTTCATATTCGTATTCGATTCGTATTTGAAAATTTCAATATTCGCCCACCCCTACTTTTTTCACACCAAAAGCTGTTACAGCTCTGGTTTAGCCTATAGCCCTGCCTTCTACCGTGGAATACAGCGCCAGCCATAAGACGATAATTATTTAGTGATTTAATGTAATATAACAATGCGCTAAGCCAACAAACTTAGCTGTACAACCTTTTAATTTTTTTTCCCCGCAACAGCGGTTCAGGGCACATTTCCCAGTTCTGTGTCGTCATTGCCGTAACATGGAGAAGGAATACAAAGTGCATGTAGGAAGGAGAGTTGCACATCAGTGCTTGCATTACTTTCACCACTGCGCACTGCTACATAGAAGGTGGCATTACACTGGAAAGTTTTTTTTCATAGCTTGGATGCCCTGCAACCTCCCCCCCCCCCCCCCCATACAGGAAGCCATGTGCTGTACCTGAGATGGACCTGCAGTGGGCGTTGATTCACGAGTACGCTCCGAGGAGATGGCACTGGCACTGCTGACACCCACATCGTTGAAGGCCACCATGAACACCTCATAGGGTGTGAATGCATGCAGACTATCCAGCACCACACTGTTGGCATTGTGGTCCTCCACCACCGTCCACTTGAAGTCTGGCTCGTCTGCGCATGACAGCAGAACACAGCGATCAAGGAATGCCCTTCTGGGTCAGTACAGTGTAACAGGAATATTTCGTTTCTATTACACCCGTCTTTCTTTTTCACTGTTCCTAATTGGCAGAGATGACACCATGCCCCACATAATCACTAGGCTTCAAGACAATGATGCAACAAGGACAACGTGGGGAGTGGCGTTGCTTGAGCCAATCACGAAAAGACACCATCCCCAAAAGGAAAAGAATCAAAACTGAGCCATCGCACTATGCTGGCCTTAGGGCCCCATCCCTGGTTTGCAAAGTGAACTGATTCTGTTTCAATGCATACAGTCCAGAGAAAGAAGTCACACCTTTCTTGAATTATATCACACTGAAATCACTGCTACCAACTCTAAAGGGCTCCAAGTAGCAGACACATAAGCAAGCCGAAACAACAGCAAAGAGGCTCTCTAGTGCTTTTTCCCCTGCCCACAAGCAGCTAGGCCGGCACGCCCCTCGTAGCTCTACACAGGCAATTAAAGGTCCCTGCTCAACTTGGGAAAGATGAAGGCAATACTTCACTCCCACGCCACCAGATGAAGCACCTGCCCTCTCATAGATACCACTCATCCTCCTTTCTCTCCGGTCCTCTCTTTCATCGCTAGTGGCAAAGGTCCTTCCCAAGAACTAAGCATCAACAGCCTTCTCATCTTCTGCAGCTTCAATCCATGCTGGGATAAGTTACGAGTAGGTAATGCTAATGTTTTCAGCAACCACCAAGAAGTGAAATCAAGAAAATTTTTTCAGTTTTCTTTATTTTAAGATAGCACTGACGGCCTTGTGACCGCGCCATCGCATCTTTGCATGCTGTAAAGCCATCGCAGCTGGCGCACTCAGCAGAATATAAACACGCCATGCTTCTAGTGGCACGGCAACAACCTGGCGCACTGCCCCGTCAGCGGCGCCACGCCTGGCTTGCAGATGCCGGCACCATAAAACCAGAGTAAGAACTAATAAGAGCTAATGCTCTCAAAGGCGGCAGAGGTAAAGGAAAACTTACCTTTTGCCCGGTAAGAGACGTTGTAGCCCCGTGGAACACCGTACCAGTCCACTTGGGGCAGCGGAGTCCAGCGGACGCGCAGGGACTGGGCGTTGACGGCCCGCACGGTGACGTTGCGCGGCGGGTGGGCAGGGGGCGCCTGGATGGTCTGGAACCACTGGGATGGCTCGCTTGGGGGGCTGGGGCCCACCACATTGGCCGCTACGAGCCGCAGCCGATACTCCGTGAAGGGCACCAGAGGAGACACGCGCAGCGTCCGGGCCTCGGGGGCGCTGGTCTGCACAGCACCCAAGGACACCCAGTGTGCTCAACTGCACTCTACATGGGTATTGTTTTGTCAATGCTGTCTTATATTACAGTAGGACCCCGCTGATTACGGTCTTCATAGGACCGCGGAAACAAAAAAAAACGCACCAGCCAGGAAACTGCAGTGGCCAGGAAGCGCGCACAGAAAAAAAATTGCTGCAGAGTCATCCACTCCTAGCTTTGACATGCAAGTGGCGCGGCTGCCCTCTTCGAATGGCCAGTGCGTCCAACAGAGCCAAACATAGAAGCGGTTAAGGGATGCGCCACTGCGTATCCACTGTGCCACTGCGGTTAAGGGATGCGTATGGTTTATTTTAGCACAGGTAGTTCTTCGAGAGGCTGTCTCTCCCCCAAGCAATGAGCTAATGCTCAGTGCCACGGTGGGCAGGTGGCAGCTGCACTGAATTTATTTTAATTATTTCACTGCCACCTGCCATGGTGGGCAGGTTGGGAAGGTTGCTCGCACACCCTGGCCGCCATGGAAGGTCGGCCATCTGCTTTTTCATGACAGGGACGGACGGACAACGGATTTTTCGTGAATGGGACCTCTGGTGCTGTCGCATTAAAACGACAGCTGAATGTCCAAGGAGAATCATATGTTTGTCTTTTCAGCATTTATTTTCCCTAAAGGACTGAACGCTAACATGGCCAGAGCCCAGTTCATCTGCCCCGTTCACACATCTCGAGCACGGTTAGTCATAGCTTCCCACCTTTTCCCAATCACCTGCATTTTTTTGCTCAACCACAGAGTTGGGGCATCTATGTGTCACATCTAGTTTCTTGTGCCGCTTCATCATCTCCATTGCACTCACTAAAGAGGTGAAAGTACTGGAGGGCAAGCCAGGATATATGCCTCAAAAGTGTCGTTAGCACATACAAAAATTACAGCACGAACCTCATAGACAGGTATCCAGTGCTCTGAGCGCCGCGTCTGCGCCTCTACAGTCCACTGTGTGATGGAGGTGTTGCCATCAAAGCCTGGGGTGAACTGGAGCATCACCGAGAATGGCCCAATGTTGGACACAGCAAGGCGCCTGGGGGCACTGGGCAGTACTGTACGTCGGAGGGGGTGGGTTTGGTATTAACTCAAAGTCAGTCAAGTCATCCACTTTGAACAACAGAACATAAAGAACATCCAATGACAACTAGATCAATGTGAATACTGAATATCAAAGTTTGGGGAGCGAAATGTATTTGAATATTAAGAATTGAGTGTGAATCGAATGGAATGTTTTTCGAATACTGCCAAGTTAAATTACAAATGAAATCTTCTGCGAAACATGACCAGAAGAAAGCTAATTTATTAGAGGTGTGACAATATCAAATTTTTGGGTGCGAAACGAATACGAATATTTAAATTTGGTTGCAAATTTAATCAAATATTTTTGAATAATTTTGAATACCAGTAGAGGTAGTTCAAAATAAAGAAAACCACTTCTCCACAAAACACAGCTATGGAAAAAAAAAAGCACATATTGCAAACAAGTTTTGTCTTCACCCGTCACCCAACAAAACTTGCTATGCCTGTAAGGCCTACCAGACATTAAATAAGGAAAGCCGGGAATCGTGTAGTAGTAACAGCAATAAATTCTCTTTTTCAGACTACTAGTACCTTGTTTACAATTCGTTGGATAACAACTGTTGTCACTCAAAAAAGAAGTCTACTATCATAGTTTTACTTTATGATCACATAACAAAGGAGTTTACTGCATGCTAGCTGCCATGAAGCACTGTAAGGTGGCCAGGTACCCCCTTACTGGAGAAGTGAACTCAGTGTTCGATTATCAGATGGGCAAGGCACTGCTGGCAAAACACAACAAGACGGTTCGTGAAACAAACAGAACAGCAACATTTCAAGCTTCAATGCCAGGGGGAACATCCGGCAATGTTAAATCCCAACTTCGATGCAAACGGTGAAGCTATGTCCCCTCGGAGCCACGAGGCAGCGCCGAGAGCGATGCTGACACTTGATATGCAAAGCGCCTTAGCCACGGTATTCACAGCTCGAAAGCCAGTCTATGGTATCACTTGCAGACCACCGAAAACGAGCACCTGCGCTTGTCCCAAATGCGACCATTCGTGCTCCGTGGGCCTGCGACAAGTTTACTGCACGCAACGCCAGCCTGCGTTGTTTCTTTGAGTGGTGTGCCTTAAGATTAGAGGGTCAAGTTACCAGCATACCGGATTACTTTAAGTACCGTGGCATGTACTAAGTCAACCTTTCTTCAGAAAAACGACCATCCAAAATTGGGGTGTTGACCAACACGCAAAGATGACCTATTTGCGAAGTCTAAGGTAGCTTTGGACGAGCAGCTGATAGCACGCACCCACTCTCACTCCTGGCAGGGCACATGGGTCTACAGGCATAAAAAAGTCAATAATTCGTATCCAAATCGGTTCCACTAAGGCAAATTACAATTGCGCACCATTTACCTAGCTCATTTGCGCTGGCAGTCGCTTCCTTTGACGAGTGGTAGTTAGCGCGAGAGAAAACTACCAATAATCTCCGAGGCCTGCGTCGCACGGGAGTCCGAAACAGGACACGCTCGCAGTTCGGTTTGCCGCTAGTTCATCGGGCCGCACTGCGAATGTGCAAGACAGGATGGAAAGCCTTTTTTGCTTTTGATAACCATTGGCTGCTGTCCTTGTGATCATATCGTTACGCGTTTGTAGCCTCGAGTTCTGCAAGTGCCGCGTGCCATCCCACGAGCAACTACAAAACTACCGTATAAATGCGTGTAAGGGCCGCACTTTTTTCCCAGATTCGATGACCAATTTTCGGGGTGCGGCCCATACACGCAATGTGTGAATTTTTTTTTTTTTGAAGCAAAAACACACTAATCAGGGAATGAGCGGAATTTATTCTACATTCAATTGTCACTCGTGAAGTATTCAGACTCCAAGCTGGTGCTGTGCTCAGGTGCACGCTCATCGCACAAGAACTCGCGCAGCATGCCCGTTGTCAAAGCGTAGCCGTTGTTCCGCACTTCCATTACTTAACAGACCAGCTGTTCTTCCAGTTCGGGAAACCTGCACGGCTTGCCTCGGAAAGCGCGTTTTTTGCAGCTTGTGTTCAATGCACCCTTTTGGTCGCACCATCGTCGGACGCACTTCTCGGCGATGTCGAATTTCCTGCCCACCACATGCTTGCCGTGTTCAACAGCAAACTCCTAGCCCTATGGCTAATCACCACATGCACCCTGGGAATTTCACTGCACTGGATTTCAAATGCAACTACTGGCACAAAACAAGTTCTTTCCAGTGGGTTGTACGGTCAGTACTCAATATCAGTTGGCACTCCTAGAAAATTGCAGTGCAACCTCCGATGTGCAATGTTCTTGCCATCGTACTCTGCTCCATGAAGGAACCATGTCTGGTAGGACCAGGTTTCCGTGCTTCAAGAGGAGTCCTCCTCACCTGGTGGAATTCCAGACTTGATGGATGCCTCCACACTGGGTCCCGCCCCCATGACTGTCCAGGCAAACAGCTCGAAGGTGTACCAGGTGACCGGGCGCAGGCCTCGCACCATGGCCTCTGTCTCGTCAGCCGTCAGGTTGCGCAGCACTGCTGACCCTGGATCATCCTTGATCCAGTACCTGAGAGTGTAGCCTGTGGGGGGGGGGGGGGGGGGGGTCATCAGGTTGCCACTGTCAAGGCAGCCATACTAATTATAAGAAAGCACTGGAAGCCGTGCACCCCCTCCACTATTATTAGTTGACACGCGTCAGGTAGCATAAATTTCGTTTATTTACGACACTACCTAAGCTCAGGGACATCAAGGACAGAAGTGGGCCACACACTATCACAGCTTCCATTCACCCGTAGCTCATGGATTTCACGCAGACACCAATTTAATCAGATAGATGAGACATGTCCCATTATTTGTATTCATTTGTATTCGAAAATTTTAATATTTGCACGCCCCTACTGAAAACCCACTTTGAAGCTGGCAATATGCTACTGCTCACTCTCTTCACTGGCTCAAATTAGATGAGAGGCGAAATGGCAGCTATTGTAGGTATCGCAATCAGAACATCTGGACCTCAAAGTGTTTTGTCACGGGGGGCATGGTCTTTGCTTCAAAGAGCACTGCCACCTCCTTGAACTGATGACATCAGCATAGGGGTACACCTCCCAGGAGTTATGCTGCGATGTTTTCATGCGTTTCGGTGAATGGACTCCGTTTAGAGGAGTTTCACCTAGCCTTGCACTCCATGGATAGGTGCATACTGCACCTTTGAAGTGCAGCACATCTGCCAGAGGAAGGGGGGGGAGGCATGCACGCATCCCCTCGTGCTGGCCCGATACGACAAAGCACCTGCATCAAGCGCAGTACCACTTTGCAAGAATAATCCACACAAGAACCCATTCCTGAAGTTACTTTTGAGGATACCACAAAGAGAGGAAGAAAGGCCCCAGTGGTGGTGCTTCGTGCAGGGATGCAATTCTTTACTCTGGATTGCCAAGGGGCAATAAGGCCAAGCAGACCAGTGCTATTCCAAGAGCGCACAAACAACCCCTTGGAGAATTCCACTTTCACGAAAATAATTCTGAGCATTTTGTTCTTCCTCTTTTCAAAGAGCACAGGCATACTCGTCAAGTGGAATCTGTATGAACGCATGTCCCTAATAGGGTTATTCTGCAAGGCTTCAAGCATAACCTAAATTGGGTGAATGCACCCTGAGCTGCCCTAACCACAGGCAAAATTCTCCCACAAAACACAAAATTACTAAACAGCACATTACGCAACATAATAAGCTGAAGACACCCACCAATGAGCTCCCAGAAGGAGCATCAGCATTACATTTTGAGGTAGTAAACACCTGCGAGTGACAGCAGCAGAATGCACTTCAGTTCTCCCACATCCCCACAGAAGGCAAAAAGAGACTGTGCAAGAAATGGACACCACGAGCATTACCCTAAGCAACTAATTTCACTGCAGACACTCTGGCAAAAAGCTGGACGCCATCGCGCATGGAACTCACCAAGCAGTATTCCGTTGGTGTCCTCGGGAGGTGTCCATAGCACACGTACTGACACATCCAAAATTTCATCGAACTTGAGTGACTTCACCGGTCCAGGAACTGTGGGGATGAAGTCGAGAGCACATCAGCTTGCACACAGGAAACACCCTGGACATATGGTGCTCATACACACCACAGCAGGCTACAATCGTGACAGTTTTAAGAGGCTGATGGCTTTTATCTCTTAACGTTACACCTATCATTTTCCTTTCCATGGCTCCCTGCGTTGTCCTTAACTTAAGCTGAACTCTTTTCGTTAGCCTCCACGTTTCTGCCCGGTAGGTGAGTACCGGTAAGATTATGCTGTTGTACACTTTCCTCTTGAGGGAAATTGGTAAACTGCCACTCATGATCTGTGAGAATTTGCCATATGAGCTCCACCCCATTCTTATCCTTCTAGTTATCTCCCTCTCATGATCCGGATCAGCTGTCACTACCTGCCCCAAGTAGACGTATTCCGTCACAATTTCTAGGCTCTCGCTGCCAATTGTGAACTGTTGTTCCCTTGCTAGGCTGTTGAACATTACCTTGGTTTTCTGCATGTTAATTTTTAGACCCATCGATCTGCTCTGCCTGTCTAACTCATTGATCATGATTTGCAGTTCACCTCCTGAGTGACTCAGCAAGGCAATGTCATCAGCAAATCTCAGATTATTTAGGTATTCTCCATCTGAAGCGGGCAGAGTGGGTGAGGGAACAAACACGGGTTAATGACATCCTAGTCGAAATCAAGAGATAGAAATGGGCTTGGGCAGGGCATGCAATGCGAAGGCAAGATAACCGTTGGTCCTTAATGGTAACGGAGTGGATTCCAAGAGAAAGTAAGCGTAGCAGGGGGCGGCAGAAGGTTAGGTGGGCGGATGAGATTAAGAAGTTTGCAGGCAAAGGGTGGATGCAGCTGGCAAAGGATAGGGTTAATTGGAGGGACATGGGAGAGGCCTTTGCCCTGCAGTGGGTGTAGTAAGGCTGATGATGATGATGATGATGGCTTTTATAGAAACTCCAGATACTCGAAGACTGGCTTCGGTTTCGAGTCAGAGGCATCTCGACTAGCGCAGTCAGACAGGGACAAAAAGAGACAGACAAGACAGGTGTAGACTTGCAACTGATTTAGAATGTCAACTAGGTATTTCGGAATAAGTGTGAAGAAAATGCAACAAGAGTAAAGAGGATAAAAAAAAAACACCAGACCGCCATAAAGCTTAAGTCAGTTAGGTTGGCCTCACCACACGACAACATGTGCACCAAATTCTGCCTTTTTCACATGACAGTAGTGTTGCTCAGAGAGTAAGGAGAGACCGAAGGCTACTCTCACACAATCCACATTCACCTTGTCACGTAGTTTTACAGCACTAGCACTGCCTGCGAATCCAGTCTCCATGGGCAAAAAGTGATCATGCGACCGCCTCTATATAAGCGCCACTTGCAGGAGCACGGCGCTCCATTCGGTACACCAACTAGTCAGGTGAACAGGACTTTGATAAATGTGAGCAATAATGCTCTTATTTTGATATAGACAATAATTCGATATATACGGGATCAACTGCATAACACAAATGAGATTTCTTATACGCATGACCGTCGTTCAACTCCAAAGATTATGAAGGAAAGAATGCATAATAAAATGTAGCATCAGGGAACTGAAAAGTTAGCGAAAATGGGAGCATTCGGTATGCTTGTCAAGAAACTTATGGACAACAAATCTTTTGTTTCGTCTCACTCCTTCGCTGCACACAATTTCCGCGCAAGTGAAAGTGGCTGTCTCACCGTCCTGCTTGGTGGTCACCAACACTGGGTTGCTGCGTGGTCCATTGCCCGGGCTGGTAAAGCAGAGCACCGTAATGTTGTAGGTGTGGTACTTGCGCAGCCCTGTGACGACCGTTCCGTGTTCCGTGGTGGGTGCACCGGCATTTGGTGCCACCAGCAAGGTGGCCTCGGGGGACGAGCCCGGCAGGCCCACCACCTGGCCCCGGGACCACGCCTCTATGCGGTAGCCCTGGTTGATGCCATTCACACGTTGCGGGTCGGGGGGAAGCCACTTGACACGAACAGCTGTCGAGTTCACCGCATCTGCACGCACCGCAGTCGGTGCGGCCTGAGGGACTGCAACAGGAAACAGAAAAAAAGAAGGACTGTAGCTACCACCGAGTGTCTATGAACCTGCTCCATATTTATTTTTAAGCCACAGAAATGAAAATGCCCTCAATGTTGTCATCTGTCACATCCTTACACCCGCTGTGCTGCAAACCAGCCGACATGTCTATCTCAATGCCCCAAGCTGTTTCACATCAGGTCCTGCAGAAATGAAAAGCCTACTCTAGAGCAATCAGTGCATGCACTCACAGGAAAGGTGGACCAGGTGATCTCAATGCTTCTTGAAGCAGGCAGTTTCATTTTTTTTTTACCTCGTCTGCTGTGTGCCGAAGCGTTTACCATACTTACCTGAATATTACACCACCATAATTGCAATGAGAGGGATGACACCTTTTAGGCATGAAACATGGAAAAAAATTGATAATGTGAGGAACGACGGTGTGGTACATGAAACACTGGGTGGAGGTTTACGAATAAAAGTGCATCAAAAAATGGCTTAGCTAGGCCTCGTCTTCACTGGAAGGCAAGGGCGCCTTCACGCATTAGCAAAGTATGGCTGTTGCTGCCATCATTACTGTACGAACATTTCATGTGCCCCTACTTTTTCAACACAGCATTACAGAAGATTCTCAGATAGACCAACAGACCAATTTTCACCTATAATAAAATGTTGCATACATGCGGCATCTCAAAGAAGATTGTTGTGACACCAGGCAGTGGAAATCAGGAGGAGCTTCCAGCGCGAGCGCACTGGAGGTGCGCGGGGAGATGGGCACTGGGGAGATGGGCACACGCCTGCTCTGTTGGGACGAATTAGCACGTGCACACTGGCGACGTGAAAGTCTCTATTACCTGGTGCTCGAGAAGAAGCGACCATTTAGACTCGCCTCTCATGTGGACAGGACATGAAAGCTGCCGAAAGGACAAACCTCACGTCGGGAGACGCGAGCCATCAAGTTTGATGTCAGAAGACGAGACATGGTGACAGCCTGTGTATATAGTATTTCGCCCAGCACCGCCCAGGAACACAAAAAAAAGATTTCAAGGCCAAGGCTTTTATGCACCACACTAATGTCACCATGTACATTGGAGGAAAACTGTATGTTCCCATTGTCATTTGCAGGGACTTTTTAACACCGACACTAAGCAATCACAGTAGTTACCAGAGTTATGCACACGCTTCTCAGCGTCATGATTGTTAACAACTCTCTCCACGCGACTTCGAGAAGCACCGTCTGCATTGACTACATCTTTGCATGACACATCCATGTGACCAGCATGAATTACATGTCGTACTTCAGCTATCCCACGCCAGTACTTGCCATCCTGGGCGAAAGCACAAAACATAATGAATAAAAGTATATTTTTTCAAAAACCTTTCTTTCTTTATGGCAATGAAGCACAGGTCAAGACACATGTATTCCTGCATTGCGCTAGTCTACGCCTAGCATGGATTACACTGCTACTTTTTTTTCATGCACAAAAAACCTTTCTTTCTTTATGGCAATGAAACGCGGGTCAAGACACATGCATTCCTGCATTGCGCTAGTCTAGACCTAGCATGGATTACACTGCTACTTTTTTTTTCGTACACACATTTTGCAATTACAGCAGTGCTACCACTACACACACACAATCAATAAATCAGTACAAAGTAAACTATGCCAAAGGTTCCAGACAAAACTATTAATTTCGTGCACAGCCAGGGCACGGAGAAGAACGAAGCATCCAAGCCTTACCTCCCTCTAGTGTGCGCACCGGGATGCTTGGAGAGAAGACACCCAGCCCCTTCTCGTTGTACGCTGCCACCTCGATTGCATAGTTCTGCCAGACAATCAGGTCCTCCAGGAGGGCACGAGTTGTGGTCACATTGTGCGTAGACCAGGCACTGGACGAGTAGCCCGCCAGCCGGTAGCGCACCACGTAGCCAAGAAGGCGACCGTTGCGCTCGCCTTCGAGCGGGGGCTGCCACTGGAGCATGATGGAGGTCGCCGATCGCGGAGCCCCGACCACACCCTGGGGTGGTCCACCTGGCGGCTCAGGGGGCACAGAGACTGGTTCCGTAGGCCCACCGGGGCTTCCCTCACCAACACCATTCACTGCACTCACTCGAAACTGGTAGCTCACCTGCAAGCCCAAGCCAGGGTGAATTACACGCTGGCGAAGCAAAGACGCACACAGCAGAAACATCGTCTCAAAGATCCTTTAATGAATAAACCGCTATCAAACAAAGTCTGCTCCATGGCTGCAATGGCTGTCTGTTGAATGAGTAGGCTTGTGCGAATATTCAATAATTTTGACTATTCAGTGGAATAGTAAAGTATTCTATCTTGGTTTCAATCCAAATGCTTGTTATTCGAAATCTCCTAACCTGGTATTGGTAGAGGTAAGTGGGGGGTTAATAAACATCCTGCAGTGACACATGGCCTGTGATGGATGCTGCAGTGGAGGGCTGCAGATTCATTTTGACCATCTGTGGTTCTTTAACATTCGCACAGCACACTGGCAGCTACCGCAGCTGCGATTCGATCCCACAACACTGGGATCACCAGCCGCACTCAATTAATTTGCTCTTTTTCCACGAGCCAACTGCCAGCCCAGAGCAAAAGTGTACGCGTAGTAATCCTGCGCCTTGCATAGAACCAAGGCAGTGATGGCCATTACAAGTCGCTACTGTGTGTCCCTATATAGAAAAACAAAGTGCAGCCCCGTGCAGCAAGTCTTGCTACGACACAGTTGATGGCCGGCTATGAACGTGCCGGCAAACAAACGGGTGAAAGGACTCTTAAAAATTTCAGTCATTGTGGCAAGCACAGCATGCACACAAATCAGGCTTGCAGAAAATGTCAGAAGAGGCAAAGCTGTGGTATAGGTATGCTCCGGTGGTTGTTTGGCATTGACGGAAGTTGCAAAACGGTGACAAAATTTTCATCTCATCAAATTCTGCAAATTAATTTTATGCCACAAGGGATCAGAAAAAAAATTACAAAAATGCGTACTCAGAGTGGTACGAGTTTTGGCGCCAGATGAGACTATCACACTGCTAGGTACCACCCTGGTGGCACCACCATACAGCCAAACTTTATTGCTTGGTAGTGCCTGCCTGGCTAGGGTTATTCACGCCGTGCACTATAGCGGTTTCGTCTTTCCCCTTGAGTACTCTAATGTTGTGCAAGTACGTCTTTGTGAACCTTTTCTAATTCATCTGCTCGCATAACGGACCCATCGCCACTTTTGTCGTTGAAAATTTTATTTTTTTTATTACATCATCTAACCTGAGCGGGTCAGATTATGGAACACTAATGAAACAAGAGAATTAGATACCATTTTTATATACGCTGATACAATAGATTCAATGAACAGCTAAAACTGGTCAGTAAATCACTTATAGGAAAACAAGCGACAGGCAGAAACAGCAGACATCTTCAGAGAAGGTTTGCCAACAAGTGCACTTTTTACAAAAAGCTGTAAGCCACAGTGCACTTACATAAATCAAAATGTATTGCCTTTCTATGCATTTCAGGTGCGATTCTGCAGTATACCAATCCACAATGCCAGAAAAGCTGTACACACGAGGGCAAGTTTTCAACGCGTTAGTAGCTTACGGAGGGTTTTAGCTGAGAGACCAGGATGGAAGTAGCCTCCGCAGAAATGTTGGACCGTGCTGTTGTCCACGGTGCCAGGGAGTCAACCGTCACTGCAAACAACAAATTGCGAACAGGGTCAGTCTACCAACACCTGAAAAGCTCACATAAGCAGTGCGGCTGCAGCTCTCCCACGGCACATGTCCATGACCACAGACAGTGACTCAACACGTCGCCCCAGACAAGTGCCGGCCACCTTTCAAGCTGCCCATGCTCTGCCTAACTGTATCATGCAGCGGAGCACAACACAGCCACATGCCTGCCAACTTGCCAATGTCAAAACTCGGGAGATAAAAGTAGCGGGGGGGGGGGGGGGTTGATGCGCACACCTGCATGTCTGCAGGATTGGTACTTGTTTTAATGGTGACTTTGAAATTCAAGACTTTGACGACTTCATAAATTTTCCGCAGCACGTTCTCTGCAGGCATTCTTAAAGGGACTATGCAATGAATAAAAAGTCGCTTGTAAATGTTTTCAATGCTTAGAAATGATCCTAAGAAGCATTCACACCAAGTATGAGTCTTCAGAACTGAGCCGGCAATTTATTATCAATTTTTAAAAACCATGTTTTTTAAAATTCGCGGGCCGATTGGTGTGCTCGTAGTGACCGATTTTGAAACTAAAATCGTGAAAAAAGACGTCACTCTGCCCATGACGTCAGCAGGCCACCACACGCTGTCATTCGCAGGAGCCATGGCAGCCACGACGTCACGGGCACACTTCCGGTAGCCGTGAAAATCGTCTGCTCGTGCCGCCGCGTGACCCTCTCGGGCAAGCGCGGGCCAGGGCATTGCCTTCGCGCATATGGTTTCAATTTTCCTCTGCCACCTCCTTCTATCAGGAGTTCCGGAGCCACTCGCAGTGGCTCGCCGAGTCGCTACTGTCGTCGCTGGCGTTCAGCCGGTACGGCGTGAACGCATAGGGCTCGATGCCCATCGCGGCCGTAAGAGCGAGCAGTTGCGCCTCGAGGTCCGGGTCCATTACTGCTAACTACAACAGACGACAAGCAAAGAAACCTGATGTGCGCCGCAATCACGCCGCCGCCGCTGCTGCTGGGGTGCTAGGAGGGACAACCGGAAGTTGCCACAGGAACGTCAGCGGATGACGTATTAATGGGCGGGACCGAGTCCCAGAGCTGTTTTCTTTATTTTTGTCTGGTGCCCCGCATGTACGAGTTGAGGGGGGAGAGGAGGAGCGTAATTTTTAATCGTCTATATCTTGGTTGTTATTGATGCTAACTTAAATATTCTTGCGTTGGGGTGCCGAGTGATGAAATGCCTATTTCTCGTCTGCTTTACATAATCTCAATTAATTTATTGCATAGTCCCTTTAAACGTGATGGCCCTTCAAAAACAGAAGTTTTGAAGTGTAAAGTTATGCCCTAACGGTCTTTGGTGCCCATTTTCTTTTTTCTCTAGAAACACGTATCACGACAAGTCGAAACTACAGCAAATGTCTCAGATAATTCGTTCCCAATATTTGTAGGTTTCCACGACAATTCCCAGCGGACCAGCCGACCGTTTCCGAGCGTTGTTTCATAACTTCATGAACAATGCATGCAACAACGATAGCCGCCCGCCCCTCGTTCTAACTTGTGTGAGAAAACCACGCATTCCGTTAGTCCCAAAATTTACTGGGCTCAAAAATGGGCGTCCAGCTTGCAGAATGCATGCTTGTCGCCTGGGCAGTTTCAATCGTGCTAATCTTTAGCAGCGCAGGTTGTATCGCAGGCCACACACTGCATCGTTCCTTTTATTTAATGCAAGGCAACCCAGATAGTTTCAGGCGGCCATCATGCCCTCGGAGTCGAACCCTCTGCTTTCCTTTCACTTTCTCGCAACACATCTCAACGATCACGAGGAAAACAATGAATAGCCCAGAAATGCGCCATAAAAGTTCACAGAAGTGCACTAAACCAAGAAGAAATTCAATATGGGGTCTCCCACACTACAATGTCAGTGCCAGATAGGCATTGTTCACTTAAAGAAACGGGAAAAGGTCCAAAATATTGAAGCTCAAAAACTTTGCCGGCGACTATAGTAGCTCGGTAGCTGCGGTCAGCCAATAACCAGCAAGTACTAGAAATTATGGCACGCCTATATATCATCCAGCGAGTTTTTTTTAAGAGAAATTAACTCTGAACTAAGTCGGGGACAATTTTCGAGCGAAACGGGGTCATGTTAGTACAATCGAGACGTCCAGTCAAAATTCAGGGAGTCTCCCGAACAATTCGGAATGTTGGCAGTTATGAAGAGAAATTAACTCTGAACTAAGTTGGGGACAATTTTCGAGCGAAACGGGGTCATATTAGTACAATCGGGACGTCCAGTCAAAATTCAGGGAGTCTCCCGAACAATTCGGAATGTTGGCAGTTATGAAGAGAAATTAACTCTGAACTAAGTTGGGGACAATTTTCGAGCGAAACGGGGTCATATTAGTACAATCGGGACGTCCAGTCAAAATTCAGGAAGTCTCCCGAGCAATTCGGAATGTTGGCAGTTATGAAGAGAAATTAACTCTGAACTAAGTTGGGGACAATTTTTGAGCGAAACGGGGTCATGTTAGTACAATCGGGACGTCCAGTCAAAGTTCAGGGAGTCTCCCGAGCAATTCGGAATGTTGGCAGTTATGAGAAATTAACTCTGAAATAAGTTGGGGAGAATTTTCGAGCGAAACGGGGTCATGTTAGTACAATTGGGACGTCCAGTCAAAATACAGGAAGTCTCCCGAGCGATTCGGAATGTTGGCAGTTATGAAGAGAAATTAACTCTGAACTAAGTTGGGGACAATTTTCGAGCGAAACGGGGTCATGTTAGTACAATCGGGACGTCCAGTCAAAATTCAGGGCGTCTCCCGAGCAATTCGGAATGTTGGCAGTTATGAAGAGAAATTAACTCTGAATTAAGTTGGGGACAATTTTCGAGCGAAACGGGGTCATGTTAGTACAATTGGGACGTCCAGTCAAAATTCAGGGAGTCTCCCGAGCAATTCGGAATGTTGGCAGTTATGAAGAGAAATTAACTCTGAACTAAGTTGGGGACGATTTTCGAGTGAAACGGGGTCATGTTAGTACAATCGGGACGTCCAGTCAAAATTCAGGGAGTCTCTAGAGCAATTCGGAAGGTTGGCAGTTATGAAGCATGAAGTGCAGCGCTTGCCGGACACAAGGAACAAAAACCCACAGCAAAAAAGCTACAAGCAAGCGCAAAACATCCAGGCAGCACACAGGTCTGATTCTGCATCACAAGGTAGGATGCTGAGAAGCAAAAAAAAAAATGCAAAATCAATCTTTCATCACTGCGTGTTGGAGGCAAGCATATGTGCTCAAGGCAGCATGCTTGCACACACCGCACTGTCAGCTTAAACCATGATGCACAGTGCAAGAGAAAGAAAAACAACAGCGACGCTAGCAGAAGGCTGGGAAACAAAAGAAAAAACGAAATGGTGCGAAGGCATAAACGCATCAGTCCAAGAGAAGAAGCAAAAAAAGAAAACACGAATGAAGCACACAGGACTGCGAGCTTTGCAATTTATTTCTGCAACTAAGCCACACAACAGATAAGAAAAAAAAGAAAGAAACAGCAGCATAAGCAGTACAACCCACATCAAGATTAGCAGGCGACAAAAGTCGTTAGCACTGTACTCACGCCAAAACATGTCTTCTGCAGAGGTTGAAATTTGGAAAAAGGAATTAAAAAGGGAATGGAAAAGGGTACGGAAGGAAGGAAAAAGAAAAGAAGGTAGCAATCAATTAATCACCGTTCACACAATTTTTGATATAAGCGGTAAAGGTTAATGGTAACGGCTACTAAAAGTACAAATTTAGGTAAACAAAAAGTAAGAGATCGGATGAACTTTTCTGCGATTAATGTTACAACGATGACCCGCGACTCGAGCCTCGAGATATGAATTTGCAAAGAGGACTTTCCATTCATTAGACCAGACAGTAAAGAGCCAGGCCGAAAGGCAACACAAAAAGGATGGCGCTGAAACTGCCACCAGCTGCTATGGTAAGGAACGGGATGCAAAGTGATGAGGTCAAAAAACAAGGCCAGTTAGGACATCAGTGAGGCAGACCAAGGAATGGCAGAGAAAGACCAGTGCTGGTCCTCTTGTCTGGCACTCCTAAATCTCCTCTACCCTGCACCTTCATTTAACTACAACAAGATCCTATGATGCGCGATTAATAGGCCTTCCCAGAATGCATAAAAACTATTTATTATGCGATACAGCGCGAACAGAGACACGGACACCACAGCGCTGTGGTGTCTTGTCTTTCTTCGTTCGTGTCTCTGTTCGCGCTGTATCCCATAATGAATTACCAACTAGCCCGATCTGCCACTCTTGCATGCATAAAAACCACAGGCAATTCAGTTCATATAGAAACAAGACTGGGTGCAAGGAGCAGCTACTTAAGCCACTGCACGGGTTCCTGCTTACTGATACGAGCACTCTGCGACTCCCGCTATGAAGATGTGCTATGTGAGCGCTAGCAAGTGCTGGGATGGTGGTCTTGCATGGCAGCTCAGTTCCCACCACCACAGTTGCCCTGGAAAAATGAGTAAGCCACAGCTTGCGAGGAAAGCCACACAAGAAGCAGGCTTGCGAGCTAATCCCAGGGCCCAGGAATGTGAAAAAAATGCAGCATGTCTGCCAAAGTGGAGCACGAGACCTGATGCGGTTTCTATGCCAAGAAAAAGGTGGCCAGAGGTCACTGAAGTGAGCACGATGTGGGGGAACTATCAGCCATGGATATACGTTGCACTGTCTGGCAGAGCGAAGCGAACGTAACGGTTTTCACCTCAGCCATCATTCGATGCGCTGACGTACTGTGCTAGAATAAAACTGCTCGAGTCTCCGCAGTGTACGCACCCGGTAGCAGCTGACACCGAAATTCGCCTTACAAAGCGGCAAAGCGGCTGCCTGTTTCCTGAGCAAACTGTGCTTCATGAAGAACTACTGGCAGTCGCCCGTCATTACCATGTCGTGATTCGGCCGTCTTGATGCCAGCCCAGAATGCTAATGGATGGTGGTGAGAATCTGGCAGGCTGTGGTGAGGTAACATTTGTTCACAGCATGCTAACAAAGCACCCCACACTGCAGTCATTTTCGCTCCATGGTGGGTCATCTTTTTATCCAATACGCCTTGACATATGGTCACAAGAATAGGAGCTGTGAGTGCAGACCTACTGCTTGTTTAACACTGCCACACTCACAATTTTTCTTGTTAACTCATCGCATGTGTAACGACAGCAGAGCTTGACACAGCATTGTTAGAAACAGCTCTTGTTCGAAGGAATCAGCTGCAACAAGTATGCATTCACGGCTGTGAAATCAGAACGGAAAATGAAATCAACTTGAAGCCACAGAAATCACATTAGTTACTTGGCAGAGTGACACATTTGCAGACACTTGACCGCCATGTCTTTTCCTTCATTGCCAAAAAAGGCTGTTAAGCGTAGCTCTTGCACGATTACCACGAAGCAGAAGCACCCGAGAGCAAGGGCAATGCATTCTTGACCAAGCAAATGCAGTGCGGGGTGCAGCATCTCCATCCCTAGTCACAGTGGCCTCAGCAATCTTGACAAGCCTGCAGAGAATGCGCCTGCCCGTGGCCTGATCACAGCACGAGACGGACAGCAGAGCCATATGTTTTCACAGCTCCCTCAGTGCTGGAACTAGACTGAGCGGTCGCTCCACTCTACGCTAATCTCTGCTCCCTTGCCCCTCCACCTTCGCCCCAGTTGGCAGCACTGATAAGTCAATAGTACACCATCATCTGCAGCAAGAGCAAAAGCATGCATGTGGCGAGCAGCAGCAAAGCTGGTGGCACCCTGCTGAGAGAGCTCAGTAAGCCCTCCTGTTACCTCGTGGACTTGACATGGCATATTGGTGACCTGTGCTCGCATCTGTTAATCACCCTCCACCAATGCAATACTGTACATACTCGTGTAAGAGCCGCACTTTTTTTTTTTCGTATAGACTGGGTGCGGTCCTTACACGGGGCTGGCATTTTTTTTTTGTCAAATTTTTCCGACTACAGCACAGCCAATTAAGCGCCCGCCGTGCTTTTATGCTGCAACACCCATTTTTTTTGACGAATAGTGCAGTCCCCACTACGGATGATAGGACAAACACCCAAAGATCAACACAAATTAGCCACGGCCAGAGTAAACCATATAGACTGGTTTACTGGCAACAGCACATGATTTGAAGTTAATGAGATCTCTGAAGATCTGACACTCAACCAATACTAATGATGCCGACTATTCAGAGTGGTGCTCCATGTGTGCGGCTTATGGCTGTCAGTGTGAGGTGACCTTCACCTGGCTTTCTTTTCCGTGCGCTTCACTGTTGAAAGCTTTGCAGAAATCAACTATATGCTAATTATGATGTGAGGTTATCGAATGATGGTAAACTGGTAACAAGTTTAATTTTTTTATGCTAAACTGTGACTATTCAAACCACTGGGAGTGCAGTCCTTACACGAATATCTATGTGCAGTAATTTCACCCATCAGTGAATGACCCATCCAAGAATAGCTAAAACTGCGCTTACCAGTGGGGAGGGCCCGCATCTGCAGCACATAGTGGGTGATGGGGCTGTGGCCATCAAAAGCGGGCGACCAGCTCACGTTCACCGTCTTGGGCATGGTGTCCGTCACCGACGCCTTCACGTGACCCGGAGGGTGGGGCAGTTCTGCAAGACACCACCAGATGGCACCCAGATGAATTCTAAACAGCAGACTCCACACTGGCATGACGACACTCAGCGACAAACTTTCTTGGCAATCTGCCAAAGCTACAGAGGCGAGACACTTCTCACTGTGTAGCTGAACAGAGTCCCCTCCAATCATCAACTGAGGTTAGCAGTGCTGTGCTCTTTAAGATCATACACCCCTGCAATAAAATGCTATGTGCACGATGTGACATGATGACACCTCATTGTAATGCCAAATCGCAGCAGGTGGCGGAATGGGGTTTTTAACAGTTGCCGTGTTTGGCTCTCTTCTGCCACTCTCTATACGGGCTCAGCCAGGCCTCGCACAGCTGCTTAGTCAGCCGCAACTGGTCATCACACCAGATGTGAAACACTGGCTGTCAAAGCATGCAGGTGTTCAGTTCGGCTGCTTGATTTTTTATTCCTTCGCTCAGCGGGCACACGCAGCACTGTTGTCCACGGGGGCCCACCAACAGGAGTGCATGCCTAAGGCAAGAAGGCAAGCTAGCGACGACATCTGCTTTGCCTTTCTCGTCACTTCGCAGTCAGAGCCCGCAAGCAGCAGTGCTGAGGTCCTTCCATGGCACTCGTTTCTCACACCTATCCAGGCAGCCCAAATTCACAGCCAGATAATAGAAAGCTTTATATGTGTCACGAGTCTTCCAGACATGCAGCCTCTGCACAGATCATGTCTGCTCTCCATTCCGAGTTATCAAGAAAATGCCTTCACGTTTCCTTCATGGCAGTTGCAGTACAGTCGTGTGCAGGAATTGCAAGAATGGGTGTCTAATAAGGGGATAAAGTGATGCAGTCAAACATTGCGCACCTTTTCACGTCGGCTTCAACATGCCAAATCCTCACAGAGAGAAAGCAAGTGTTCTCTTATTATACTGTCTTTCGTTGCCTCTTATTACGACCGAGGATGGTGGAAGTGCTTCAGATCAAGAAAAAACAGATCAAGGACGCTGGGCAAACTTGGCAGAGCGCCAAGACATTGTGTGCTCTAAGCAAAGGCTTAAACATTTGCATTAGACACTCGTCACTGTCCTGTTTTTAACCTCACGCAAAAAAAGTGCGCCCGACCTTCAGGGCCGGTGTTCAGATGTTCAGCACGTTCGGGTTATCTCGCCGCTATTGGTCAGTGCCCCCAGCTACCACAATATTGCCAGATAGGATCGCATCAAAGTACGCGTCTGACCGCCTCCGTTTGTTGACGGCGGAAGGATAGACAGAGATATATGAAACCTCGACCCTTACAAAAAAATCTCTTGGAAACTTCTTTCCTGCGTAATGAACCCTCCCCCCAAACTGATGTCAACTTTTCTGGAAAACAAGTGGGTTCATTACACGAGTAAATAAATACGGTACTTTCTTTTGACAGCGAAAATGAAACTAAATCAGTTTGCTTTGGTTTATGGGGTTTAACGTCCCAAAGCTACTAAGGCTATGAGGGACACTGCAGTGGAGGGCACAGGATAATTTCAACCACCTGGGGTTCTTTAATGTGCACTGACATCGCACAGTACACAGTGAAATATTTGGAGGCTGAAATATTTGGACAAGTTGCACATTTCCAGATGCTCAACCTGTACACCTTTTTCTTTATTGTCAAAAAAAGCTGTTACCTAGGAAAACATTGTCAGGTATACACCTGAAAGCAGATGGGTGAAAGAGGCAATGAACAAGAGGAGGCACTGAAAATAAAACCCGCCGACTACTCACTTGGCAGTTAAAAAGCACAATGTTTATGCGAATCCAAAGACACCCAAAAACTACCACAGCTTGTGAACTCACCAATAACTTCGAGCTTAGCTGAGCGGGTGTCATTTCCCCCTGGCGATGTGACAACACAGGTGTAGGTGCCAATATCAGTGTTGCGCGCTTGGTCAATGCGCAAAGTACCATCAGGTGCCAGGCGCACTCTGGATGACGAACCAACTGGCTCTTCATCAAAGTACCAGCTCACCTGCAAGAAAAAATTAGAGGACACGTAATTACATTGCATGTGGAGAATGTGACAACATTAGATTCTGAAGTCCCTTTGGCCTGCTTCTCCTCTTTAATGATGCTCGCCACATATGCTAAGCCTGTGCAGCCACCAATACTCCATCTTCATCGACAGACTTCCATGGGGTGTCCTCGAGTTCGCTGCATTTTCTACACCAGTTAAGGTGGTGCAGCACTCTCGTACTCGATTTGTCAGTGCCGCTAGGGCCACCTGCACTTCGGCGCACTCGATCTGATTTCATGCTGCACGAGTTCATCGGCGCTTCTGTGCTAGCCTCCGGGGGAGTTCTCTCCTCATACAAGTAATGCGAGGTGCTTAGCACACACCGTAGCAGAAGGCTCCACGGCCATACCTGCTTTAGTAAACAGTTTAGTAAACGCAGCATCTGCACCGTGCCCTCACCAAGCAGTTGAAATGACATTGCAAATGCGTATGTGTGTGTGTGTGTGTGTGTGTGTACACGTGCGTAACGACTGGACAGCGGGCGCACTGCATATTGGTTCTCACCTTTTGTCCACCCTCACATGTTGCTTTCCACCATTTCTCTTTTGAGCGCAAATATTATTACATGCAGCATGATGGAGTGTTTGTATAAGAGACAGAAGGCGAGATGATGTTTTTATAATACGTGGGTGACCCCAACGTTTGTGACGACTCACTCGGACATCATCCGCGCCTCCACTTACAGCAGTGACTGGCTTTCAGGTCGCCAGTCAGCCCGTGCCTTCGCCTGCCAGTAAGTCACTGATAGTCACTCCACAGACACCGCCTACCCACAGTGAACATGAGGTGAGGAGTTCAAATAAGTACAAGTTATCAAGCTACTCTTTTCTGCTGTAACTGACGGGAAATCACAGACAGAACAGCGACAGCTTGAACCACAAGCTCATCAAACTGTCAAAGGACAAGCGACAGTCTAGGTAACCTCCTGAATTCAAAGTCCAAGTATTTCGTTTGCTTCTTCAAAGTACCTGCTGACTCTATGGCGGTCGACCCACACCACTTTGCACACCGCAACAGAAAGGGCAGTGCAAAATTCATCACTTTTCGAATTAACAAATTTCATAGCCGCTTCATGAGATGCGACACTTCAAACAAATCCACAGCATTCAATACAAGTAGCACAATCCCACGCATATATGTCAAACCATGCGACAAACACATGGCAAACTTAAAATTTCTGCACTTTTGCACTCGATTTAGCCACTGCACCAAGAGCAGTGGTGTTAGGCTACACTCGCGCTGCATGAACTGGCACTGCACTGGCATGACACTTTTGTGCACTAGTGCAGAAAGTGCAGCCAAATTGAGGAGACCTGTGGTTGCCTTCTCCGCTTATAGGAATTTTCCACTAGAGTAGACACGCGCGACGTTGATTCTGGCTCCGTTACAGCCTGACATGCTGAGCTGTCAGACACATCTGCACAAAATCAAGCGGAGCTGCCAAATGCAAACGGTATGATGGCTCTCTCTCTTTAGTGGATCGTTCCACAACATGAAGCCGTGATCAAAAGTCACCTCGGTGTTCTTTAAAGAATGCCACATCGTCGCACCGAGACCTTCCGCTCACCTGGTAGGGAACACTCGAATCATGAGAGATGCGGCACTGCAGCTCAGCCGTTGACCCCAAGATGACTCGTGTGTCTACAGGAGGCTTCACGATCTGGGTACGCACTGCAGAGAAAGGAGGCAGAAAACATTCTTTTATTTCTCTTTAGTGCACTAGGAGCTTTAGTGTGGTAGCAGTAAAAAACCCAATCGCAGATTTTGCCAAAGTCTGTCAGTCCAAAGCCTCTGGCAGGTGGCCCATCTGCCCACCATGTTATCGCCAGCCTGCCAGCAAGATTTATGGCCCACTGTGCAAAACACTTTGTGACAAGGCACTCTTTGAAACAACGGCTGGCTTTGGAAAAACATTTGGATTGCGTTTGATTATTGACATGTACAACCGGTACTGTAATACCAATCAAGTATTACACAAAGCAAAATTAAAGTCTGCACAGCACATACAGAACTGGGGTGACAGAAGCCACTCCTTGATCACAGGGTCCCACATGCAGCTTAGCCAATCGTATTATATGACCTCTTGAGAAGGACATGCATGATCAAAAAAAACTGGCCGTCGTTGAGCTCTGGTTAAACCTGGGGTGACACGATAGCTACAGCTGGCCGAGTGGAACTTGCTCAGTTGAATTGCAAAGTCAGTCTATCGCCGCTCCGTTTCGCTGGGCGTTCCTTCTTCATCTTCATCCCACTTGACACAGCGCATGCGCACAGCTGTGGCAGCTCGGTTTCGCCGGTGCGCCGCGCCGCTGGCAGCAGCAGCTGCTCCGCAGCACGTGGCTGGTCACGTGATGAACCGCGTGACGAACCACGTGACCAACCACGTGACAGCGTGGCGGCGCAGCCACTCTGAAGGCTCGAAATGCTGCCGTAATGTAGCTATCGCTACAAAACTCACTTCAAGAAGTATGGGCAACAACGCAGCACGTACCCAGCACAGTGAGGTAGGCCTCTGCGCTGGTGGAGCCAGCAGAGTTGGCACGGGTGCAGCTGTACTTGCCTCCGTCGGCCAGCACCACGGATGCAATCACCAGCGTGCCACTCTCCAGGATTTGGCTGCGGCCCTCATTGTGCACCGGCACCACATCTGGGACCAGGAGAGGAGCACGCACTACTGAATCACAGGAGGCTACTTCCACAACTTGACAACACAGCCCAGTTTCAATCTCCTGGACATCTCAGAGCTACCCGCACAATTCTGGAGCTGCACATGGAATGCAGCCCCACAGTTTC
The DNA here is from genome assembly GCA_030143305.2 of Amblyomma americanum. Lineage (NCBI taxonomy): Eukaryota > Metazoa > Arthropoda > Arachnida > Ixodida > Ixodidae > Amblyomma > Amblyomma americanum. The sequence continues at coordinate 63,327 of JARKHS020014370.1, forward strand.
CCCCTGTCACTAGACACAAAATAGGTGAGAGTGTTCAATGCAACTAATCACGATGAAATATCACAACAGGCTTGGATAGTCGGTCGTCCCATCAAGCCCACTACATCAGAAAGTGGGGCACAATCACACCCTCACCAACGCTCACTTAGAAGCCGTTTTGCAAAGGTTTTACTCCAACGCATTAGTCTACTTCCGATTCAGAAAGCTCTCGGCACACTACTGGCAGTAACAAAAGCATCACAATGATATTGGTGACAAGAGGTGATGCAACAAACCATTGTACGTCCAGCTGGTGTTGGGAAGTGGTGCCCCCACGACCGCACACAGCAGCTGGGCATCCATTCCATCCAGAACAGTGACATTCTCGGGGGCTCGCAAGAAGTTCGGCGGAGAGACTGCACACACAAAGGAATCAAGGAGTGAGCAGCAGGCATATAGGTACACCGCAGCAGCACAGTCGTGAAATGCAAGTGACAAACGACATCGGCCCAGTTGCTGTGATGACTGCGTGTGCTGTCCAGATGCAGAGAGAAGTAAGCGGAAAACAAGAGCCGTGGACAAACTGCATCCAAGCACTGCATAGGTGACCCAGGAAGAAATGCAACATGCAGCGAACATGTACATTTCTGAGAGCCAACAGCTGTCATGCTGCTACACATTAGGCATGCACAAATATTTGAGAATGTTTCGAATACTGACCTAAATGCAACAGACTCTATTTAGGAAGGTCTTGAAGGGACCAGAAAATTTGTTCGTCTTATCGGAAGTTTGTTAACAGAAGTGCAGTATAGCACTGCTGTTAGCGTTTATCGAACTACCGTTCACCAGAACGATCGACCTGTCGAACAGCGCTGTGCCCCTGCAAGTGGCGCTTCTCTTAATGACGTTGCCGCAATCACACATCCGACTCGTCTCTGCGGACTTAGGTACCTGCTTGCTGGCTGCACTAACGTCCTAAAACCATGCGACGAGGTGAACGCGGGTGCGTGATGGCAGCCTTCGGTCTCTCCTACTGATTTTCCACACAACACAGCTGCCATGAGGAAAAGCCAGCTTTCAATGTACAGCTTGCCTAGCAGTGGCCCTCGCCAGGTGTGCTTTGCTCACTTTGGTATCGACGGCGCAGCAGAAACCAACTGTACCTTAACTTTAATAAGATTATTCTATTTATAGTGTACTGGTATTAAGATCAGACCTCTTATCATATGCAGTGGCTAGTTTCAAACAATGGCAGCTACGATTCTGATGCAAGCAGGCTAGGCCTAGCAACACGTTGTGAGTGGTGCTCTGCCAAAACGCCGGCGGGAATGTCGCTGCAGTGCATTCTTTTCTAGTTTACACATCAGCTTGTCTACAGCTGCTTTTTTTATATATAGAACTATTGATATATCAAGCTATTTTGCGATCCCCTTCTAATTCAATATATCCGGGATCAACTGCATGAAAACAATGAATAAAATATCCGTTCAGAGAGAGGTTAATTGCAAATATGGAGATAATTTACTGTACTATGCATAAAGTGAGCTAAAGACTGATGCCATGAAACAAGCTCACATTATCCTACTAGAAAGCAGCATTGGTCTAGCACTCTTACAGCGCTTGCTATTTATGTGCGTTTTTGCTTCTCATTTCTGCTTTTCATCTTGCTCCGAGCATTTTGAAGGTGACAAGCAGGGTAGCATGTGACTCTGTCTTAGCTTGCTCCTTCCGCAGCATAGCTGTTACCACATGCCACAGGCAACATGCGCAGTGCCAATATTTGGCCATCTCTGCACTTCAATAATGTATGTAGCAACTTCACATGAGTCGAAAATGTGGCCCTGAAGTCAACAAGCGGGTGCACTCCATGCTTACGCACCTATTAGTCTGTGGGAGGCAACGCGTGACATGTGACATGCGCGTGGTGCCGAGATCTGGCGCCAGCAAGAAAGTTTCCCCCCAAGAAAGCACGCTCCCGCAAGGCAGCACTTTGACACAAAAGTGCATCGAAGTTAATTTGATGGGGCGCACTTTCTTGTATGGAAACGTTTGATGTAGTTTTTCTTTCCTGGACAGAGCCAAATGGATATCCCATGAGTATCATTGGTGAGGTCGCCATGGTTCGAGGTCGCTGCAAAAGATCATCTTAAGCAGAATTTTTTCACACTGAGTCCTATGGGATACCAACGAAATGGTGTCACATTGTTCATCCCGTCCAAGAATTCATCTTAGCTGAGGTCGTCTTAATGAAAGCCTACTGTAATACACAATTTGATTCGGGCTTCGAAGCAAATAACAATATTCAGAATCCTCAAATATTTGCTGACTTTGTTATAATAAAGTCTCAGAATGCAGGAAAATATGCCGTTATTAAGATACAGGAAATCAACCATGAAATAAAATCTGCGACTAATTATGACTCTGCGGCGATCCCTCAAACATCCCAAAAATAAACTTCTGCAGAAAAGGTCACTTCAAATTTTCAAGCTGCCAGAGAAAGCAGTAGATGGTAAATTGTGTGCACTGCAACACTTCTGCTTGATCACACCGCTGTATGTCAGCATGACAAAGCCCAGATGCGAAAGCAAACACACTGCAGAAGGAAATGCACTGCAAGTGGGATTCGGAAGGAACCTAAACAGAAAGATAAAAACGCCGAAAAAGACACGAATGCTGAACTACCAACATGCCCAACACAAGCACTGCGTCAGTGTGGTTGCCGGAAAACAAATTCAAAGCCGCAAATATGCTACTGCTTACACTCTTTTACAAGTGAAATAAGATTAGAGGAGAAGCGCTTAATGTAGGTAACGCGTTATAAAATCTGAACCGCAAAGCATTGTCACACAGTGCCACCACCCCATGGCGCAAACATGCAAGCACTTGGCACATAAAAAACAGCGCTGAACACTGTCCCAAATGGTGCTGTACCATCCGTGTAGACATAACAAAGGTGTGCAATAAATAGCAGGAAGCACGCCTACAGAAATCTGCCATGCACACACTGCATGCATTCAGGAGCTGTACTACATTACACTAGCCAAGCTTTAGTGACTTAGAAAAGCACAAGAGAGCAAAAATGCTCCGTTCTTCACAGACTAACATCGCCGTGACACTGCAACCCCCCATTTCGAAGATCGTGGAATAGGTACCTCGAGATACTCAATAAATTGAAACTGCGATTACTCACCAAACCTGACATGAGATCATCATCATCATCATCATCAGCCTTACTACACCCACTGCAGGGCAAAGGCCTCTCCCATGTCTCTCCAATTAACCCTATCCTTTGCCAGCTGCATCCACCCTTTGCCTGCAAACTTCTTAATCTCCTCCGCCCATCTAACCTTCTGCCGCCCCCTGCTACGCTTACTTTCTCTTGGAACCCACTCCGTTACCCTTAAAGACCAGCGGTTATCTTGCCTTCGCATTACATGCCCTGCCCAAGCCCATTTCTTTCTCTTGATTTCGACTAGGATGTCATTAACCCGTGTTTGTTCCCTCACCCACTCTGCCCGCTTCCGATCTCTTAACGTTACACCTATCATTTTTCTTTCCATGGCTCGCTGCGTTGTCCTTAACTTAAGCTGAACTCTTTTCGTTAGCCTCCACGTTTCTGCCCCGTAGGTGAGTACCGGTAAGATTATGCTGTTGTACACTTTCCTCTTGAGGGAAATTGGTAAACTGCCACTCATGATCTGCGAGAATTTGCCATATGCGCTCCGCCCCATTCTTATCCTTCTAGTTATCTCCCTCTCATGATCCGGATCAGCTGTCACTACCTGCCCTAAGTAGACGTATTCCGGCACAATTTCTAGGCTCTCGCTGCTAATTGTAAACTGTTGTTCCCTTGCTAGGCTGTTGAACATTACCTTGGTTTTCTGCATGTTAATTTCTAGACCCATCGATCTGCTCTGCCTGTCTAACTCATTGATCATGATTTGCAGTTCACCTCCTGAGTGACTCAGCAAGGCAATGTCATCAGCAAATCGCAGATTATTTAGGTATTCTCCATTTATTCTTATTCCCAACTGTTCCCAATTCAGGCCTCGAAATACGTCCTGCAAACATGCGGTGAACAGCATTGGCGAGATCGTGTCTCCTTGCCTGACGCCCTTCCTTATTGGAATTTTATTGCTGACTTTATGGAGGACTATAGTAGCTGTGCAGTTGCTATATATATCTTCCAGTATTTTGACATAAGGCTCTTCTACCCCCTGATTACGCAATGCCTGTATGACTGCTGAGGTTTCCACTGAGTCGATATTCAAAAATTGAATCAAACCGTTTTCCTGGTTACATACAGTGAAAATGTATTCACATGCCCCTAATTTTCAGATAAACATGAAAGCAGTGTGGGATGCTGACATACGATGAGGGAACGCAAAAACAGATGAGCACTAGCGGCAGCACTTGGACACAGAAGCCCTTGAGGCAAAAGCTTCAGCACAGTTTTAACAGCCCCACCAGTTGCTCATGAATGTTTAGTCGAATGAGTGGTCACTCACTCTTGACGTGAAGCCAGGTAGAAGCGCGCGCTTCACCCAGCGGGTTCTCCGCCACACACTGGTACACCCCGGCATCTTCCATAGCCAGGGCTCCAATCTCGAGGCTGCCGCCGTCGCCAACGTGGAAGTGCCCTGTGCTCTGGTCCACAGGCCGTGCATCCAGGAGCCAGTGCACCTGGGGATCTGGGTGGCCCTCAGCCACGCAGGGAAGCCGCACCTGCTGACCCAGTTCCACTGCCGTCTCCTCATTCACTTTCTGGCTCAATGAGGGCAGCACTGCGCACACAACACAAACACTTTGGCGCCATACCAAGAACACAGGTGAGCAAAATACTGAGTTCCCTGGCGAGTGTTCTAGTTTCCTTGCACACGCAAATCCATGCATGCCCCAAACTCCGCTTTTCCTTAACATTAATCTACTCTCCGTTCCACACATCAGGTGCAAAGCTATGAAAGATACGGAAATAGTCCACACGAAAAAATAAAGAAAGCCGTGTTACTCCGCGCTTGTTCCGTGGCCGACGGGTCTAAGTCACGAGAAAGCGACAGCGTGTTGTCAGCAATAAGAGTGCATTTAAGGGGGGAAAAGCTGGTCTTAGAAAAAACATTTTTGTTAATGAAGTCACAATTATGAAATCTTCAGGGAAGATGTATTTTTGCGTGCTGATTCCAAATATGGAATTTAATTTATTGTACAACAAGTCCTTGTGGAGTTGATGCAATATGTTATGTAACTTTTTGTGGAGAGCTCTAACGAAATTTTGCTGCAGGGAACTTGCTAGAATGTATGCCGTCCGCTATGCAATAAGGGTAAAATTATTACCCTGCCTATCACAGAAGTTGAGTTACAGGATTTTGAACTTCGTAGTTCACAAACGGGAAGAAAAATTTGTCTTCCCGTTTCTGAAGTGAGAACTTCAAAATTCTCTAACTCAACTTCTATGGCAGGTAGGATGATGATTTTAGCTTTATTGCATAGCTTAATCTCAAGAGAAACATATGGCATGCATTCTAGCAAGTTCCCTGCAGCAGGATTTCTTGAAAGCTCTCCTCAAATAGTTACATAACACATTGCATAAGTGCTCAAGAAATTGTTGCACATGAAATTAAATTCCATATTTGGAATCAGCACGCAAAAATACATGCTCCCCAAAGATTTCATAATTGTGACTTCATTAATGAAAATTTTTTTTCTAAGACCCTCTTCTCCCCTTAATCAAGCTCATGACAAATTTGTCATGTAATAAGCCTGCAGGCAAAGAATTTACTATGCTTCGCTCATTACAAATAACGCACTACTTTTTGGTCGTGGATGCAGGCAGTGCAAACAAGAGCGCTAGCTTTGACAGCGTTGCACCTGATGTATGAAACGGAGTATAGGACTGATAATTACACTGTAATTGATCATAAAAGACAGTTCCGTTGTACAGCTAGCCACTATTTATTGATTCTGGGCAATTCCTGAAAGTCTGCGCATCCACATGCATGTCAGGCAGGAATAGACAGAAGCGAAGACATGTGGGGTTTCTCGAGGTTGAGAACCCTGCACTACCCCCATGAAACCCTGGATGACTTCCTCTGTCACCCACACCATGATCCTCCAAATTAGAGGCATCTGCAACCTAATGCCCAGACACAATACACGGGGCCCCTCACCTGACACAGTGACGTTGGCATGGGCCACGACAGCAGAGGAGTCCTCAGGGGCATGTCGAAGGGTGACCTGGCAGGAGTAGCGGCCAGTGTGGCCGGGCCCCAGGCGCAGCAGGGTCAGGGTGCGGTTCCAGTGGGTGAGAACGTGTGGCAGCTCACCCAGGGCCCGGCCATCTTTCAGCCACTCAATCTGCACCTGGTCCAGAGGCCTACAGGAAGAATAAGGGGAAGAACGGGGGTCACATTCCAGAGACGCCCTGCCACGGCACAGCAGCTTGGGGAGAAGCGGGTGAAACCCATATACAGCCGCTCAGACACAGCATCAAAATTTACACACAAACTTGGTCTTTACTTGAAGGGTGACTAAAGTGGCACAGAGCAGCGATTTTCCCATATTTATTTATTTATTTATTTATTTATTTATTTATTTATTTATTTATTTATTTATTTATTTATTTATTTATTTGTTTGTTTGTTTGTTTGTTTGTTTGTTTGTTTGTTTGTTTGTTTGTTTGTATGTATGTACATACTGCAGCCCTATTGGGCTATTGCAGGGGTCGGTGTAAGCAAAACAACGTAGAGAAACAAGAAGCACAACAATGGCGAACAGCAGAGACAATGTGAGTAGAGAAAAAAAAACATATGCAAGAAAAGGCAATACTATTCAATAGCCTCTAAAAACAGTTTTAAGGGAAGAGAGCACGTACAACCAGGTAAAGAATTCCAGCATTCGATTACACGCGGAAAGAAACTGTACTTAAAAGTGTCCGTACGGGAAAAATAAGGAGTGATATTTAGGGTGTGGTGACTTCAAGTTTTAGATGGTATAGCTGGGATTAGATAATCATTTGAAGTGGTCCGGCAAGAAGAGTTAACAATACAATGCAGAAATTTTAAAGACTCAGCCCTTCGTCGAGCTGAGAGCAGTTGCAGGCCCAGTGATGAAAGTGCTGTGGAAGGCGAAAAATCCCTATCCAACCTGTGGTATATAAAGCGAATGGCTTTTTTCTGGACTGCCACGATTTGGTTAATTTTGCGTTGTTTATGTGGGTTCCAGACAGGAGAGGCGTATTCAAGTAGCGGACGGATTAGCGACTTGTACATTAGTAGTTTAGTATCTCTAGGAGCAGCTTTTATTGCGCGATGTAGGTATCCTAACTTTTTAAGTGCCTTTGAGGTTATTAAATCTACATGTTTGGACCATGGCATGTTAGGTGTAAAAAGACGACCAAGGTATTTGTATTGATTCACACTCTGGATAGGGGTATTAGTTGTTTTGTAAGTAAATACGGAAGGTGCTGTTCTGTTAGTGAAAGTCATAACGGTTTTGCGGATGTTAATCATCATTTGCCATGTGTCGCACCAAGATCTCATATCATGTTTTTTTTTTTTTTTGCCCAATGACATGACCTCCTCACCAGGCACCATTTGCACACAGGTATGCGCACATTCAAAATTTAAAAATAGCTGCTGAATACTGTTCGCTGTTTGATCCAATTCACAGAGAATATTCACTATTCAAAGTTTTAAAACTTTCTAAGCCTTCGAAGCTTGCGATTTTACTGTCCACAGAAACTCGCCGCCAAACGTCACATTTCAAAATGGCACTCACTAATCCGCATTTTTCATGAGATGCGGTGCCCTCTGCTAATTCGTCCGCAAACGAGAAAAGCGGCTGAAGACAAAATGCACGTGGGCAACGCAGTCACGGTCTGGCACCGCGAGGTGCCAACTGCCCCTGCGAAGTGGCAATTGTGTGCTTTGATAGCTGCCACCATCTGTCACTTGCGCCTGATGCTAACATAAACTGCACATCCGCAGTAGAAGCTTGTGGTTTTTCAACCGGTCCAGCTCGAGGAGGAGGGGCACACATGCGTAAAGTGGCCATGTGTAAAAGGCGGATTCAATTTCTACTGCATCCAGCAAACAGGGCGGCTCAAGGGTTAGAGAAAAAGTAAAAATTCACTCATTCGAAGAGTAGAGACAGTAGCATGATGCAGTTTTCTCAGAAATGCGCAAAAAAAAAGATGGGATTTCTTTTAATAACGAAAAATTTTATTGTTCCATTTGTCACCAAGAGGTGGCGCTGTAGCGCCTCAGTACAAACCACACAATTGAAAGGCATACCCTTTCGGTGGCAAATGTAACTGTTCTGGCAATAAAATTGTTCATTATATTATAAACCTGTTCCCCATTACATTTTCTTCGACCTTTGATCACCCTGCAAAACCAATGCACCGAGGCACTGCAGCATGCTCACAAGTAAGACAATTAACTGCAGCACCCCACAACACGCCAGCGAGTCTTTCCACAACATAGCTGACAGCTGACTGAGAATACAAAGCCGAACGAGGCAAACGGGCGCCAGTGCCCCCATTGTTTTTTTATTACGACAAGAGATCGTGTGCGCATGAAAAATGGGTTTGCAGAGGATAGCGAAGTGGGAAAAGCTGAAAAACACGCTGTTTTGCAATAGCCCCTTTCATCCTGCAATTTCCACCGATTAGAATCTGTAATCCACATCTTATAGGCCACAGGGGTTCCAAGAAACAAAGTGTATGACAGAAGCAAAAGACTCAAGGCCAGACCACGCAACTGCATTGCACAAGTAATGGTCCACAAGCTGTGCACTGCAGCATTGTTAAAGCCCTAGCTAAATAGGAGGGCAACGTGGGCTAGTTTAACGCTGTCCTGCGTCCGCAAAAATGACGTCATCAACCACGACCTGAAAACCTTCACAATGGCTTGAGCAGCAGCAGCAGCAGCACCTTTTACTGCAAGGGCACACCTCCTTCACCACTTTGCTGGGCCACTTTCATTCCCCTCAGGACGGGAGTTTCGAAACTGTGGCACGGGTGGCCCAGGCTCGTGTGGGCCACGGGGTCAGCAATATTGAGAAGGTGCAACCTCTTTCACAGACTTTTTGCAATGACGTTAACAAACTTAAGGCCTTAAGTGTTTTCTGCCATTTGTTGTGTGCTTGTGGCACGGGTATAAGTTGCTCAAAGCAGATCACTTCACTCTAAAGCTAATCATTTCTAACTCAATTTGGGCATTCTTGGGGGGCGTGCGTCTAAATGCCCTTTTCTTGCAAGCACGTCCGACATGGGACGTAAGTTAATCACACAGCGTTCTTCAGCACCTCAGCCGGCCTTCTGAAAGCCATTGTAGGGTAGCATGCTGGGCGTCGCCTAGTTAACCCTCCCTGCCTTTCCCTTCATCTTTCGCTCTCTCTCTTTGAAAGCCATTGGGGTTCCCCAAGGGTAAAAAAAAAGATTGAGAACCTCTGCAACAGACCGTAGGGGCATACAAAAGATGGTGGTAAGATTTGTGCAATACATTTGTTTCCTTTCATTGCTGCATTTTATGAAAAAAATGTCTATAATACTTTTATTCATAGTCAAACTATTAAAAACTATTCGGTTTGGTTTGCAGCCAATTTTTACTGTTCACATTCAGTTTGTAACCAGAAACTTCACATCTTTACAGCTGTACATTTCACCTAGAAACCACTCCAAGTGTAATGCAAATATATTGCAATTTCCACTTGGAAAGGCTGCTTAAACAGCAACCATTAAAGCTATCTCCAAAACCAGTCCCAGAAGGCCTTCTTACCTGCCAGAGGCAATGCACTCGAGAGTGCTGTCATAGCCATTGCCAAGGTTGTTGAACTCTCGATCTGATGGCGGAACAACAATGGAGAGTTCTGCCTGGTCTTCTTCACCTGGAGACAAGACAATGCAATTAAGCAACACACAAAACAGCACCTGCACTTCCCACAAACACGCCTGATAGATGACGACATGACAATGTACAGCCCAACGTTAATGACGTGACTTGCTACAGCCCCAATGCGACACTACCTCTACTGCTCGTTCAAGCAGAGGGGCCTGCGTCACATCAGCAGAGAAGCTGAGCAGATGACGTAACTGCAAATGGCAGAAGTTCTCTGTGTACATGCCCGCAATCTTTTCCGTTCTACCAATGCGGTCATTTGTCGGGGACGCTGCTGTGATATTACTAAAAGTTGCAGAGGTTTCCTAGATAAAGAGATAAAGATTTGGGCAGTGCAAGCGTATCAGGGTCGGGAGCTCTGTTCAAAAGCCAGGAAAGCAGAGAGCTCAATATTACTGTCATCGACGGTCAGCTCCACCACTGGTCCCGAGAGGTTGTCTCCCGTGTGCGGATTGGTCAGTTCCACCCGGTACTGGCCGGCATCCTTGGGGCTGACGTCAAGAATGACCAGGCGGTTATCCTGGCAACAGAAAGAGGTTAAGCTCGTTAAGCAAAGACTCCAAGTGTATCACTCAAACGCACGAATACCGGCGCTGAACACACCTGTCACTGAACTGACACTACTCGAAGTTCCCCAGGAATGACTTATGTTAGGCACACGAGAGACATGGTTAATGGTTCTGCTTTAAACTGAGGAATAGGGCAATCCTCTCAGCAGTAATGACAGGTCAACACAGACAACAATGTCTAAGTTGTAACTAATGCAAAGCAGCATCAAACTAGGCATCACTGCAGCTTAGGTAGCTGTAGAAATTCTATGTCAATTAACTAACCAGCTTGAGAAACCACAGTATGATTCAGGTTTCAGCAACCTCTCAGTGAATTTATTCATACACTGCAATCTGAATAAGAATGATCAAATGTTCAGTGAAAAAAAAAATATCTCCATATTGGTAGATGCAAGTAAATTTACTCAATGTTTTTGTACTTCAGCTACACCCCATTTTCATCTTTTTAGCCGGAAAACCAAGCAGTGAAGGAAGTTCAGCGACAAGTGAACATCAAACCATACCTGTGTTTGTGCAAAGTTTCTGCTGTCCAAGCTTCTGCCGTCCAGCCGTGTCCAGACCGCAGTCGCTGGCGGAACACTGTCAACAAGCGGCGGTGCCAAGATCACGTCGCCACCCTTGCGAGCGTTCACAGGAACTGTTTCAGGGACTTCTTCGGCTCGTGTTAGGTCTGCGCAAGAATATGAAGGAATGGCCGTCAAAAAATGAACGCATGACGGGAAACGTATCTGGGGTGGAACTGTCTCAGCACCCATGTATACCAAGCTGTTTTCCCTTCAACAAACTGCGTCCCATACCAGAGCATCCAAGATAGCTTCCAGGTATGGGCATCAAATGATGCAACATCAGCCATGTCAGCTGCCACTGCTCCACAGCCCACCACTTACAACCCTCCTTTCACATGCCACTTGCACTGTATGCACAACCAGGTTCAGAACTTGCACACAGGTATAGCTTAATTGAGTGAGTAAAAGAAATGACCAACAAAAATTATTCAGGCTGAAGTCCCACAGCCAAAGGCTAACAATCATAATCACAGAAGAGGCAAAGAAAAAATGCCTCCAAAAGCGCTGCCTTGCAGCATTTACGTGAAATAGACACCACCATGGCACACACTGCTAAGAAGCTAGATGCATACTACACAGAGGGGCCACACGAAAAAGTGGCAGTAAATGTTTAGTTTTGAACATTCATATTAGATGAACAGAAAAGACAAGATCAGGACAGAGGTGACAGACAAGAGGACCAAGACAAGAGCACCAGACCAAGAACTCTGTTAAGACGAATTCTCACATAAGTTGAACAAAGTGAGACTGTTTAATTGGTTTTCCACAGGAATGAATATAAAAAGTAATCTAAACTGTTTCATGTGTACTTTGGTTAAGACCAACTTTCGCAGTGACCATGAACCACAGTGACCTCGCACAATGGTGCTCTGTGCTCTGATGACACACGCTAGGAAGGTCTATTCCCTGGGGAACGGTGCTTCCTGACCTGCCGGAGTGATGCAGCAGACAGGCCGTGGCCATGGTAGTTGCGTGATGTCTGAAAGAATCTAACCAACAGCCATCTCTGAGCCGAGATACACAGGTGCATGCGATAGAGGAGGGCGCGAGTATGAAAAAGTCGCCAGAGAGAGCTCGCCAACTTCCTCGCACAATTGTGGCTTCTTTGCTGCGTGTAGAAGTGTACTATTTGGCTCAGGTGTTCATGACGACACAATGTAGTGATTGAGAAAGTTTATGCATTTCTGTGGAAGGTGTTTCAGAGCCCCTATAAGTCATTTCTCAGTTTCAGCCCATTTGCTCTTTAATAAAAACTTTCTCGCTTTAGTCAGTGCCTCAAGCTATAATACAACTTTCGTAACCTATGTGAGCCACATCTAGTGCCACCTGTGCGTATATCATCCTATTTATTTATTCAACTTCATGAGCATGCAATGTTTACATAGCTTATTATGCGTCTGTTGCTTTAAGATCTGTGCACGCTGCAAATCCATCCAGAGAGAAACTACATAACAAAGAGTGCAGTGGAGAGCGGGGAGAAGCGCTGACCTGTACCTGGAATTGCCTTTTTTTTTTTTTGCGAGCGAGAGCTGCAAGTTGCAGAGATCGACTTATACACTGCAATTTACAGTAATCAAGACTAAAGAAATATGTCGGTTAACAGTGTGATGTGCCAGAAACAAACTTCGCAAGACAAAAGTACAATAACATTTCTTTTGGTGTTTTAACTGCTTGGATCTGCTACCAATGAAGGAAGCCCATCGTCCGAGTAATGCCAATTTCTGAGCAGCGGTTCAAGATCTTAGCAGTCAGTACTGCGGCGAAGTCAACCATGGGGTTTAGAGAAATGTTCACATCAATTCTACTCCACTGTATGCACATTGAGTCCGAGCCCTCACGCTTTCCTTGGTCAGAAGCGCTGAGCATGAACATGTTCCCTCTCATCTTCACTTGACGAACACATGCATACCTGTGTATCCGATTCAACGTCATTGTCTGTCAGAGAAAGAACCATTTATTTTCCTCCAATGGGCCGGCATGGTATGCACCGCCACCAAGCACCAGTCTTAAGATCCATCCTTCCACTCTATGATAGAAGTTACTGGCCATTTAGAGTACAAAAAAAATTGCTCAAAATTACTACGTCTGTGTGACGCAATGTTCCGTGACAGCAGTTTGTGCAATCATCTTCGTTGTGCCTCAGCTACTGCGGCATGGAAGCGAGGTTGTCTCGCTCTGTCGGTTTTGCCACGGCATTTTATGTGCCACTATGCACTGAAGATTTCATGAGTCCAAGTAGCGGCAGACTGCACAAATGTTAATTAGCTCTGCTGCGCACAGAGGGCACCACCAATCCACTTATCGCTCAGCGAGCGTAGCGGTGCAGTGCTACTCATCTTTATTCTTCTCCTTCCCTCACACTCCTTCGTTTTCCTACGCCAATGCTGCAGAACCGGAAAATGTGCCCTTAAGTGCTGTCACAATCAAAGATATCTGTGCCTGCACCTTCTTGAGAAAAATGCAATCTTAACTTTGGTAGAACCTGTCTGGATAGGTGCCTGGTCTGTATGTGTCCTTTGCCTTGGCGTGTGTGGAGCTATGGAAATCATGGAAACACATTGACTATTGTCGGATACAACTAAAGAACACAATGGCAAATGCCCCCCTAAGAAGCCCCTCCACGCAACAGCACTGACCTTTTGCCATGACGTCACAGTTAGTTGCCATGCGCCTCTTAGTGTGGCATCGCAGGTGGCTGGCAGCTACAAAGCGATTGACCACGGTGCCGCAACAATGAGCTGGTGCTAGTATTGGTTGGAATGCCTCCTCTGAGGGGCAATTTACCCACAGTCTTGAGCAATATTTAACAATAACACACGACCAAGTCCAGTGAGTCACACACGAGCTGGTCTCATTGACCACTCTCAAACAGCCTGGGTGGTGCTGCACGGATGAGCCTAGTTCAACAAGAGGTACACTCACGTGCCACTCGTAGCCGGGCCTTGGCGCTGAGCAGCGCGCCAGCTGCATTCTCGGCCAGGCACTGGTAGGACCCTGCTTGGGAGTGGCTAATACTGCTCAGCACGTGCACCAGGCGCTGTGTGGTCCAGTTGGTCAGGGGCTCCCCGTCCTTGAGCAGCTGCAGGCGTGGGGCAGGAGCCCCCACCGCCTCGCAGCGGAGCGCCCGCCGCTCGCCCAACCCCGCGTACCCGCCCGCGGGCTCCACGAGGAAGCGAGGTGACAGCTGGTGCTCTGTAAAGACAGATTAAAAAAAAAGAAAGTGTCAACACTTTGAATCTTACAAGGGGGTGGAAAGAACATGTTTCGAAAGATGTCACTTGGATGACTTTGGTTGGTTAATTAAGACGAGGCATGTCAGCCTTCTTTAGACAATGACTCATCCATTAATTTGGGTGGCTCACGCAGCAGCGCATAACAGGAGCCACAATCTTTGCTTCCTCCCTTTTTTTTCTCACTCGGCTGCTAATGGAGCAACTGTTAGACAGGTGCATCATGCACCGTCTGTGAGACTGTCGATGATTTCACCTGAACAACAGCCAACAGATTCAGTGGGCAGCTCAGCTGGGCCCGTATCCTAACTTGCGTCCTTTTCAAAAACGTCCCTTTTGGTGACGCCTGGTTGGACGAAAGGGATGCAAGTTGGGATACAGGCACAAGAGTGAATTGGGCTGCAACTTTTTCTTCTGTTGTTAAAGAAAAGAAAAACCACTGATTTGTGTATCTTTTTTTTTTTGCCATGCAGAGAACGCTTTACACCAGGAAGACAACTAGAATGGCTAGTAAAGCAGCTTGACGAAGGGCCCAGACGTGTGACAAGTGCCAACCTTTGATTGAACATCGCAGGACCACTGCACATGCAACATTCGCAACTGAAAAGCTAGGGCACTGATATCACCCATGGTATTCCTGGAAAGCACTCTTTACATGCAGTGTGTATTCAGATACCCCCACAGGTTTGACTCCCAGAGTTGCTTGGCAGTACAGTAGTTTGGGGAATTCCCCTGGTGATGTGTGGTGTGCTGGTGCTTTGGCTTTTAGTGCGAAAGCAATATTTCGCTAGCAGTCCTGAAAAAGGCAAGGTGTGTCTCAAGCCTCTCAGATACCTACAGAAATAAAATAAATATTGCCGCAACTGAGTTTCGTACCCGAGGCACTACGAACAGATCAGCTTCGCTGGCCGCTGCATGAGAGCACTATGCTACCGCCACAGCCAATCACGCCTCGTGTTAAACTGCTACACTGTGCATCGCAAGTCATCGTCTTCATCAACTTCCATCTATGTGTAAAAGCCACAAAAGGAAAGGAAACTGGCATAACTGGCTCCCTGGGTAAGTGGACACTTCAATCGCGCCTTAAGCTACATGGCAGTAGTGACAGTTAGATGTGCGCTGTTTGCACTTGCGTTGACAACATTTGGCAGAAACACTGCACTGGAGCAATAGGCTGCCGGTGTTCACTGGATTCATTGGCATTAACAGCATTGCAGACTCCATTGACTCCGAGGAAACGGAAGGTGCATAACTGGTTCCCTGGGTCAGTGGATGCCTCAAATGCACTTTCAGGTACATGGCCGTGGTGGCCACCTGCAAAAACCTGCTTCCGCACAATATTTTCGTTCTTAGCAAATGCTAAACCGCCAGCAATTTTAGTGCGAAAGCGTTACTTCCCGGGGGTCAGAACCAACCACGAAACTTGTGGCGTCCCTGGCCATGAAGGTGCAGAAATAAAATAAATATTACCTCGACTGGGCTTCGAACCCGCGGCGGCGCGAACAAATCAGTCTCACTGACCACTGCACAAGAGCACTATGCTATCGCCACAGCCGATTACACCTCATGCTAAACTGCAATACACTCTCACACTGCGCATCGCACGTTGTTGTCTTTACCAACTACCATGTGTACACTAAAGTCACAAAAAAAAAAGGAAACGTGCATAACTGGCTCCCACGGCCGGTGGACACCTATGATCCGTCTATCCACACTTGCACTTCCTCAGGAGGATACATCCTTATGCCATTTCAGCATATCTCAGCCAAGAGGGAAAACATGCTTTAACCATGCACCAATACACCCGTCATAACAATTACTTGTTTTGTGCCACAAAGCCTGGAATGCGAACGAGGAGTCAAGGGATCGTCTTGACCACACATGGACTGCAGCGATCGCACTGCAGTGACCATCTGTCAGTTTCGTTGCAGACTCTCCTGTAATGTGGCAAAAGTGGTTCTGCTACCTGAGCTGAGTCATTACCTTAATATCTAGACAGAAAGACAATAGATAGCACTCACAGTTTCCTTGAAAAATGTATCTTACAAGGCCTTATAACAAAAGGCAGTTCAGTCACGTCACATGTCTCATCTGTGTTGAACCTTAATTAATTGCGAAAGACAGTTCACTATGATTAAAATCCATACTGTTGACAGAGAAGTGCCTGACAATCCTTAGTGGGTTGTCTCCTCTAGAGAAACCACTTTCGGCACAATGGAAACTTTCGGACCATTTTACCAATGAAGGTATGCAATTCTGCAGCACAGCACACACACCAAAGTTTTTTGCAGCAATGTGGCGAATATTTTTTTGTTACCCCTTAATAGAATTTGTGCACCATTAACATGTGTGCACTGCATCCCTACCTCACAAGTTTGCGAGGCACCAAGAGGATCAGACATGCACCGGTAACAAGTTCGCGAGCACAGGCAGAACACAGAAAAATGGGGAACAATGAAATGGCGGAATAGACACACACCATATACAGCCCACAGCATTCGCAAACTGTGACAAAACCACACGCCTTCACTACACCCTACTGGGGGAGGGGGCACCGCAGTGCAGAGAGCACACTACGCATATTTTACTTCACTGTACCACTTCCTTTCTTGAGTTGTCCCACTCCTACGTACTCCTACTATGCTCTTTTCAAAAGTTGGTAGGCTTTAAAGACAAACTGAAGTTTTCTTATATCGACAAATTACCCCATTCTAATGACAAAGACACTAAGTTCACTGAGAACAGGGTTTTTTTAAAGTAGAAAAGGCCAAACAGCGAAGTACAGATGTCACCACCAGTGGCTGAGTTCACAAGCAGACTGCGTGTGTCAAGGCAGTTTTTTTTGGCGCAGATCCCTGGATATTATGCTCCCATTCACTTCCAAATGGAGATCACTGAGCCCTTTTCAGTGTAGGCGTCATGACCTTGAACCAAGCGGCGAGAAAGTTTTTAAATTCAATTTTCTAAGCAATAAACATGCCTTCTGCTGGCAGACAACATCTCCAGAAAGATAGTAGGATCAATTTTTACTAAGAGCAAATATTGGATGGAGCTGTCCTCAAGGTCCTCCAAAGGCACCTGCGTCCACTCAGAGCCGGCTGTCAGATAAGGTGCACACGCCAAAGAAGATAGCGTAGAGCTCTCGAGCAACATTTACAGCACTGCAACTTATCGTCTCAAGCAAAAGGAACACAAGAGATGGAGCAATGTTTCAGTGCCTGCGCTCTTCCGTGCACCCACTGCAGTGTGAATTCAATTTCAAGCTCTACTTAACATTAATCCGGCATGGAAAATGCCCACTCCGTCATATCCGTGACAAACTCTGGATAAAGCAAGAATTCGAATCAGATAACGTCATAATAACAACAGTTCTTTCTGTGTCACGCACAACTGTTAAGACCTATCCGTGCTCACAGCATGATACTGGCAATTCCAAGATGTGCAGAGCTTCAATATTGCGAAGATCAACTCCTCCTCTGTGAAAGCACTCAGCCCATGAGATTACCAAAGTGTTGTGGCCACGAGGGCAATAGTTTTGCCCAAGCTCTAGAACGCCATGTGGTCTACGATCTTTTTGCTTCAATAAAACACCACCATGGTCAGTGTTTGAAACTGTGACCCAAAGAAATCACCAAGAAAATGAAACAGGTCCCAATGTGAAATGCGAGCAAGCGTATTTATGCCCATTTATGCACTGCACTTAACCACCACCCTGTGGCTGGCAACAGTGGACTCAAAACTAGAACAGCGCACTTTCACCGATGCGTAATGGTAGCTGTCATTGTCCTCAAACATTTCTACTGCTGCTTGAGTAAAAAATATCAGCAGTATCACAAGGAGTTTGCAGACCAAAGTACAATTTAGAAACGTGAATCCATTGAACACCAACAAGCATGATTATGAAAATAAAAAAATGTGAAGATGGTTCAGTAATATGACAGTCCACAATAGGTGTCTTCATTTTACATGCTTGCTTCTTATAACTTTTGCAATTATTATTCAGTGAAACCACAACATCCAACTGCTGCTTACAGCTAATGCACCAAGCTAAAAGTGTGCCAGTCAGTAGCAAAGATGTGGCAGTTTACGCACAAATTATGTAGCATGCACCATGGTTGGCTTCCATCATACAAGGTGCAATCTACTCTAAGAATTGACCTCCTTGAAAGCATAGTGGCGCAACTGAAAAGCATGTTCTGCCTGGAAAAAAAGATGGAAAGTTCTGCCCAACAATCCTAGCTAATTATAGCTCACTAAAAGAATCTGAAAAACCTGCTTTGCTTTTTAACAGTGCAAACAACAGACCCGGTTGGTGCATAACCTTTTGGCAAAAACAGCGCTCACACAGGACAGGGCAAAATAGGGACACAACACTGCCGTAACTGTATGGTTTGACTGTGTAGCACTGTTTTTTGAAAACTGTTTGTTCTGATGCTCAAAAAATTAGAAAATTGGTTTCGAGGAAAGGGAATGGTGCAGTAACTGGTCCCGCCCAGGAACTTGGGCTCAGTATCCCAGCCCCTAACCACTGAGCCACCACCGCAGCCGGTAGCTGACTGTTTTTCTTTGCTGCCCCAGGTTCTCTTGCACTAGACCCTTTGCAACACTGGATATTGGCCGTGTTGGGAAGCCTGCTGCTCCAGCCAACAATTCCAAATTGCGGACAACACCACAACACGACATGTTGTGTCCCTACTTCTGTTCTGCCCTGTGTAAATGAAGTTTTCCTCGATTTTTTTTTTTTTCAGTTTGTTCTTTCTGCCTTGTTGAATTTCATAGTTTCATTATTATTAATATTGTGGTATGTATTTCTTTTCCGTACTTTTCGAGCCAAACAAGTCATTCTTCTGCAGTTTTACACCAATTTTCTTCGTACCTTCCCAATTCTCAGGAGGCTTTATATTTATAGCAAGCAAAGTTACTACCTAGTTTTTATACAATGTCACACATATACGCCAAAAAAAGCAAACGATAGAGAAGCACTGTCAGATATCTCAGTTCACCCGTTTCTGCTCTGCTATATCGAAATATGCGGCAAATATGAAAATGCAGCAGTCTACCTAGCTAAAGCGAGGAGCCGGCCTCATTTAAAAATGTTCGGTCGCCAAAAGCTAAAGATCCGAGTTCGGTCAAGCATACTACCGCCGCAACTTGAACAATGCGACTTCCCGCTTCAGCGAACAGACCTGGGCGAACATCCCCTTCCGCGAGCCGCACGCGACTTGTATTTCTTCTCCCACTGCTTCGGATAACCCGAAATTTCGACTTCCGTGCGCGGAATCGCAGGCGCTCGCCTGGTGCACAATTCATCGAAGCCAGGGGCACCCCCGCTCCCTAACTCCGCGCTCCACCTACCAAAAATAGCCGTCGCCCGCACGAATGCCGGCAGCGAAACTGCTCCAGATGGTCAGATCGCACGAAATAAAAACTATAGTCCTTCGTGGAGCGGCTATTGTTTCTGTTCTGCGATACTTTCACCTCTACCATGTGCTCGCCGTGGCAGCGTATCCGATCCACTGTAGCCAGATGTGCAGGCCCCTCTTCCAGATAAACGCCGATCGGCATTGCTATTAAACGGTTCTTACGAGAGGTTTACGTTGAAGCAAGAAACACGCGAGTTCACTTACCACTCTGCGAAACTGCACTCCGCAGTGTGAAGCATAACAACGTGCATAGGAAGACAGCGCGGAGGTCGTTGGAGATCATGGTAGGGGTTATGTTGCCGCCGCGTTTCAAAGCCAGTGCTTGCATCACAACAGCTCGAGCTGTCCGTCAACATGCGTGGACTTCAACGTCCGTCGTTTGTACTTGAGCACACCCGTCCACACTTTCATCCAAGGCGAAGCCGTTGAGAAACATCACCACGGAGCGGTCCCGTAGAGGAGTCGATATGCAATCGCGAGTCGGCAAAGCGTTCACGACGTCTCGCATGCCCGTCTTGCACTCGTGGAGAGACACTTCCACACTTGCACGACCCGCAATCAGACGCCACATCGACGTCGTGAAAGGCGGCAGCGCATCGGGCCACTAGTCGGGAACACCATTGTTATTGCACTCGAGTGTGCCGCCATGTTGCAAAACTCTCCCAAAACTTTTCAGCCGATCAGTAGCGAAGTTCTTCGCCCCACCCACAAACCGGCACGGCACTTCACAAGACGCGCAGGCACAGCCTGGGGGTATCACTCGTGCTCGCACGTGAAGTGTTGGTTCCTGTTCGGTATCTCGCAGGGTCGCCGTATCCCACCTTGACAACGGGCATTTGTAGCGCGTAACGTAGGCAACAAACAGAGCAACGACGACGCGTAAGGAGCACGTGACCAAGTGGCTCGCTCCCGTACGCTCTCTAGAGTCACTTACAGCTGTCGCAAAAAACTTTTGTGACGTCGCGCTCGCAACGTTACGCGTGTTCGAAGCCGCAGGCCGTGGAGGTGCAACCTACTAATCGAACGCGCCCAGCGCCAGATCACGTGACGCGCGCGTTGAGGCCGACAACCTGCAGGACCAGTAGCAGACGGAAATGGTCGCCGCATTGCGGTGGCGAGGCGGCTAAACTTCAGAAAACAATAAAAGAATTGCCTCTTTAAATTCCAGCCGGCTGAGTAGCGGCGGCGGACAAACCAGTCAGCCGAAACGCCGTGCGCGTGCAGTCGTACAACCCACATATCGCAGCGACCGGAAGCACTTCGCGTGCCACAAACCGCGCCGCGGTAGACCAATTCCGGGCATCGCGCATTTTTGCTACTGGTGTGAGTCAGAGTCGCGTCCTACTAGCTAGTACGAGCAGTGTGAGAGTCTGCGCCGTGGTCAGTACTGTTTACAGGCCGTGACGCGCGCATCGCTGCTTATATAAAAAGGCGCGCACGATCGAATCGGCATGCAGAATACACAAGCACGTACATTTTCCGTGAGTAAAAAATGTAAATAACAAATGTCTATGCCACATCCAGGCTGCAACCGGTAGCCGGTAGCCGGCGCAGCCCGGGCCCAGTCAAAAAAGCAATTGGGAGCAATGGCTAGGGAATCTCAAATGGGTCCAATTGGACAGCCTAATGGATCCAGTGGAACGAACTGGACACAGCAAATTAATTGGTCCAATTATCGAGCTATTCCCAATTGGTGTCATATGTTTCCCAAATGGATAACTGGGAGACAAATAAATTTAGGAACCAAGTGGAACTTACAAAAACCAATTGGATAAATCCACCAGGTTTTTGTCTACCCTGGAAAAATCTTAGAAATTAATTGGACTTGGCAAAATCAGTTAGATAATTCCAACGTTAATTCTTTTAGCATTCCAACTGGTCATTCCATTTGCTTGGGATTCAAGTGCTGTCGTAGTAAAAAGAAAAAATTGGGTGCCAATTAGACATAATATAATAAGAAAATTTTGCATTGGAGCTCCAACTGGAATTTCCAAATGTATCAAAGGCATTCTAATATGCCTTAATTGCAAGTGATAACAAAGCTATAGGTTCCAAGTAGCAATGGGAAATTTTCTAATTGGAAGCTAATGATTGCCTTGACTGCAGGATCTGCCAATATTGCTCTCCCCAGGTAGCACAGAACATTAAAATAATGTTATAAAATCTTATGTAAGTTGCAATAATGTTGGATGTTTCTCTAACGTTACGTCAACCGTCAGTAGCAGAAATGAAAACTACTGCCGGCCGGACGTCGCTTCTACGTTTGCACCGACGTTACGATGGATCCCGTTCGCGATTTCGACAAATAAAGTTCTCGCAAAGAACTGCGTTCTGCGTGCGATGCTTTTGAGTGCTGAGGCGGCAGGTCTGGCAAGAAAGTCCTAGCGCCGAGGTGTCGGCAGCGTCACTGCCACCTTCATGGCTGATACGTGCGGGCACATTTAAATTCTGTAATAATAGTCCTCGTAGGGCTGGTTACGCAGCCTAATTAACGTCTTGGTACGTTGACGGTGCAAACGCGCCGAGCGGTGCGTTTGCTAACGTAAAGGAACGTTGAACACTGGCTATACAGAGCTCTTTTTTTTCCTTTTTTGCAGTTGCGTGCCGTTGCACGAACTCGGTCCGAGGAGTACCTAAAGGGACACTTGGAGGTCCTCGGCTACTCCGTCCTAATAAGCGAAACCATGCGGGCACGCAGAACGCGTAGCCACAAAGCACCCCAGAACATATCGAAACTCGACTGGCTGCCTGTTGTGGCCGCCAATTGAAGGTTTTCTTTCACTTCCAACATTCAGGCGGTCCTTTTTCCCCCTTCCTCGTGCGATAAAATTGCACTGTTGGCTTCAAACCAAAGCTTATACACTCAGTATCGATCAAATATATAACCTTCATGCACCTTTGTGAGCCTCAGAGACCTGTGATGTCTTTTCTCCTATTTCACCATCGCGCTTGTACTTGCAAGATTGACCAGGGACGACGATACCTGTATTTTAGTTCTTTCTCTTTTCTACCTTACAAGAGATCTGTTTTCAGAAAGAGTGGTGTTTTTGTGTTTAGGAGCTGGTATTATGGATACAAGGCAACTTCAGTTTCTCCTTAGTGTCCCTTTAACAGAGATACGCTGCAGGAGCGTGAAGCGGAGAAGAGCGAGAGTATGAAAAAGTCGCCGCATAAAGGGAACTTCAGCGGGCGATGGGGGATTCTCTGCTGTGTAGAAGTATATTTGGCAGAGGTGTGCCTGACAAACAATGTAGGGATTGAGCGAGCTTATGCATGTATACTGTCGCGTTTCAGAGCCCCTTAATTTAATTGCGACGAGGAGGGGGGATTGCTACCCAGAGAAAAGACCACCGTTTTCCTTGTCATGAAAGGAACAAACTGCTTGAAGGTCCGACAGAAGGGGGAAATCGACTAAGGCAGCGCAGCGCTGCCGTGAAGACCGGGGGCTGATCGGAGGCTTTTGAAATGCATCGGGCTAAAAAAAAGAAAGCGATCATCATGTCACGTAATGCCGTACGTAATCTCAAAATGGCTTTTATCAGGGGACTTTTTTTTTTGTCACATAACTAGGTAAAAATGACGATGCAAAACTTTGAAACGCCCCTAGCCCGAATTCCTAGGTCTCTCAGTTGACACGGTGATCATCGTCACGTCACGATGGTTTGTAGACATGGCTGTTTAGAGCGGTTAGATTAGTGACGAAGGCGACTGATATTCACCTCGCTAACGTCCAGACTTCTAAGTGTTGCCTTTTTTATGTTAGCTTGTAGTGCAGCCTGTTCCATATAGTGATATTATAACGGAAGCTCTTTCATTTTGCAAGGCGCCGGCCTAGCAAAAATTGCAATCGGAAAAATCAATACCCTATTGAATTATTGACACTAATAAGCATATTGGTGCTATAGGTGAATTGGTCCAATAATGAACTGGCCCAATAAGTGAATTGGCCCTACAAGTGGGTTGGTCCGATAGCTTAACTGGTCCAATAAGCATACTGGCCTGTAGGAGTTTTGCACACAAGCAGCAAGACAAAGACAGAGGTTTTGAACGATGTATTATTTATTTATTTATTTGTTCCTAAAAGGTCCACGAGGGACATTACATGAGTACACTTTATTTGCAAATTTTTCACACCCTGATGGCCTCTGTGATAAGCAGAGACAAAACGTTTTGTGTCGGCGTTGCATCGCCTTGTCAGTTCTCAGGCGCACTAAAGCTCCAATTATGGTAGTGTCAAAAAAAGCTGCAATGAGAAAATACATGTTCTGAGAAAAGTACTAATACCATGCTAGTGTAGTTTAATGAGAAATTGAAGTCATTAAAACAGGCACTAAGATGAGAATCGCACATTTCTTGAGAACCCAGGTAGTAACAGGCAAAGCGTAATAACAAACATGTCCTTTAGCGTGTTTTGTACTGTATATGATGCCGTCTCATGAAAATTTTCACTGAAGGAAGCATGGGTATATGTGCAAGCCACCTGCATTGTGAACCCTCTCAAAGCATATGCACATTTAGCTAAGGTGCACATATCGCACCAAAGGCAACACACGTACCCACTAAATGTTTCATTCAATGAGCACTCACTACACTATTCCTCTGAACAATAAACAAATGTGTAGCCTTCGGCCAAGGACTCTAGTCGTAACCACTGGCATTAATTGCCAGTGCGATTACAAGCTAGTGACCAGACCTGCCGCTCAATGGCACACACATGTTGTCTAGGATGTTGCTTGGGACAGAGCAGTGCCCAACAGTAGCAGGACCTTCAGTAATGGCTGGGCACTGCATGGAAGCCATAGCCTGCCTGTGCTCAAGCTTAGGTTGGGAGTAATAAGGCTACTGCAGTAAATAACAGTGAGATAAAGGAGGCAGCTTAAGTGCTGCTTGATAAGAGTGTCACAAGACACATGATGACCGGCTTTGAGCGCTGCCGAGGATATGAAAGTGTGAGCGACAAAGCAGCCAAACACGGCAGCTCCACAGTGCATGTCATTACACATTATGCTGCACAATTACCAGGAGACTGCTGTAGAAGTGCATGGTCCAGGGATGTATCCAAGGAGGGGGACCCTATGGTACCCGCCCCTTCTCCCCCCTCCGAAATCGCCCCCCCCCCCCCCCCACTGCGGGCCCCTCCCGAAAAAATGTCTTGCTAGGCGCCTGGTGTGGTCTCACACCAGGGACGTATCCAAGGGGCCAAGGGGAGCCCCGAGACACCCCCCCCCCACCCAGCAGTGTTCTTGTTAGGCATAGGCACTGCACCCCCTCCCCCCCTCCCCCCGCCAGGCTTCGCCCTATACGACTGCCTAGGACCCCTCCCGCAAAAATTTCTGGCTGCGTACCTGTCTCACACACTTCCGCAGCAGACGACAAACAATCCTATCTCTGTAATGCCCTAAAATATAGCATGAAAAATGAGGCAACCAATTTTAAAGATGCTTATGCCTTAAAGGGCTGCTTCCATGGCTTGTCTCCAACATCAGCCTGCCATAAAAAGCCCAGATGCTCCTCAGACATTACTGAACAGCTAAATGACAGCGCAGTTTAGAGTAATTGACAGTGTAACACCTACATTTAAGTTCATCAACAGATAGTTGCCCAATATTGCGTAGCAACAAATATAAAGGAAGTTTGAATAGTTTAGGCACTAAAATCGTGTGTTTATAAAAGCATTCCCTTTTTTTTTTACCGTCCTGCGTCAGATTATGCCTGCGCCTGCCAGATTCTTCATTCGTGATGCAAAGTATAATAAACATCAGTATAACACCTATAGCATTTTTCGTACGAGATTAGAAGTGCGCGCTCTGCCTCATGGGACACTGTCGCCGAAAGCAACTTTGTGCGCACATGAACTCGTTTCCCTTCAAATATGGCTCTACTGCTATCGCTAAAGGCAAGCTGAACCCCAGCTTCCAAAAAAAAAAAAGAGTTAACGAAGGGGTTCGTCAACAGCTGCCCTTATCAAGAAATAACCGAGCCTTATAAGTGGCGTAGATGAGTTTCTTTGAGCTAATTCGTTCTTCCGCCGTTGTCTACACATCTGTAAGTTATCCTTCTCGCTTTGATAGTAACTGCTAGCGCTTCAAGAAGTGCATGAAAGCCGGCGGCGCGGTGCATTGTGAGTGAGCGGCCATCTTTTAGTAGCCACAGCATGCTGCGCCGATGCATGCATGAACGTGACAAAGTAGTGTGCGAATGTTGAAATTTTCGAATACGAATCGAATACGAATATGAAGAAAAATGGCTTCTAATACCGAATCGAATATCTGTTCAGTAAAAAAAAAAAACATTCACAGAAAATAGTGAACAAACAAATGTTGTTGTCCTTAATTTATTCAAAATAGTGTGTGGTCTTCGCAACTGAAATGAACAGAACTATAAAGAGGCTGCCTCAGCACCATATAAAAAACATGATGCGCACAGAAACGCATACTACTTGATTAGACAGCATAACAGTATCCAATCTATAATTTGGTCATGTAAATTGAAATCCATAAATTGACAAGACTGGCAACAAACTGTAATATGATGGCTAGTAAAACCCCATTAATTCGGATTTCAAGGGACAGGGAGAAGTGTCCGAATTATCCGAAGGTGAATTTATAAATTGCCCCATGACCCTCGAAAAAAAACTGCCGAAAATGCGAAAGTGTGGTAAAGTCTTAACCCGCCGCAGTAGTTCAGTGGTTAGGGCGCTCGTCTACTGATCCGGAGTACCCGGGTTCGAACCCGACCGCGGCGGCCGCGTTTCGATGGAGGCGAAACGCAAAGGCGCCAGTGTGCTGTGCGTTGTCAGTGCACGTCAAAGGCCCCCAGGTGGTCGAAATTATCCCGGAGCCCTCCACTACGGCACCACTCTCTTCCTTTCTTCTCTGACTCCCTCCATTGTCCCTTCCCTTACGGCGCGGTTCGGGTGTCCGCCGAGATGTGAGACAGATAATGCGCCATTTCCTTTCTACAAAAACCAATTTTTCAATTTTAAAGTCTTTTGAAGAGGCCCATCGCGCAAACGCCTGCAAGTCAGGGAAGAGCGCCCAGCTTCGGCGTGCTGAAAGAACAACGCGAACGCAAGCGAAGGGGGAACGCACATTGGCGTTGGAACGGCGAGACTGCTTCTAAAACGGAAAACGAAATGACGAGCGATACTCAAGTCGGAATCCGAAAGGGACGCGGAGCTGGGGTTGGATTACCGGCAAATTCGAGGCCCGACGTATACAGTTGCCGCGACTGAGAGGCGAAGCTCAGAAACCGAAACTACGCGACCAGGCTATTTTTTGGCCCAGCGACAGGGGCCCTCCGAATGTCGTCGCACCCGCCGTTAAGCGCATTTGAAGAGGTGCTCGGGTTACAATGCACCAAGCAATATGCGGGATTTTTGCAGCATCGCTTGGTCTGTTGTGACACCTCGACTCGCCCCTTCGAGAGCCTCGCGCGAAATCCCGCAAGTAGGCTTTCCCGCAAAGCGTAGTTCTCAAAAATGAGACGGCGGAGGTCACGCTCAGAGAGTTACGAAGGCGGCAGGACGAACGCCACGGGTGTTGGCATTAAGTATGCAACGTAATATAGGAAACATAAGCATAAAAAAGCGCACTTTCGCGTTGCGATTGTTGGAAGTGGGTCGTCGGCCTTCTTATTCCCTGCCCGTGTGATGTGAAAAAGCCCACTTGGAGAATTTAGCACGAGGTCAACCCTAATGGCATCGGAATGCAATCGGTACACTCGAGATAATCGACGGAGAAGAGAACAGGACCTTTGTATGTCGTTTTCCTGGAACTTCAATCTCGAACATCGGATAGTTTGCCTAGATATTGTGGTTTTGCCCCGGTCGAATTTCGAATGCGAATCCAATATCAAACACATTCGATTCGTATTCGAAATTTTGAATATTCGAACACCCCTAGAAAGATATACGCAATAATCGGGAATTTTCGAATATTCAGAAATTCTCGAATACGAATCTAAGATCAAACATATTCGATTCGTATTCGAAATTTAGAATATTCTCATGCCCCTAGACTGACAACCACTCGTAGATGACACGCTATAAGTAGCCTAACTGTTTGTAAATAGAGTGGTTTTTAAGATTATGCAGCTACTCTATCCAAATACGGTATACAACGTTATAAGGAGAAAATAAACAAAATCAGGATGGAACCTTTCACGCTGCAGGCCAGTGACTGCGTCCAGCACAAAAGCTCATGGCTATGCTTGCATTCTTCGGACATACACGAATTCCTGGTGTTGAGGACAAGCTTCAGGACGCGTCAGCAACTGAAGTCGAGGAAGGCGCTGGAGGCACTCTACTCTGCAACTAGCTGATGGGTGCACGGGCCGTCGGTGAAGGAGGTGTCAGCCGACCCAGTAGTCGAAACAACGGTAAGGCGGCTTCTTCTACACCTTAATGCTGACTGTGCTTTTTATTCGCAGGTAAACAATTCCCAGAGCCTGAACAAGGCTCCGCTAACAGCGTGGGTGCTGGCCAAGGGCGACATAATCGCGGCGCATTGCACCTGCACATGACAGGGTATGGCGAGGCCCGTTCCTATGCTGCTGCCGTATACTTTGCTTCGTCGAGCATGGTCCGTGCGCGACAAAAGCGTTCTTGCACAGACAGCACGAACACCTGACTTAAAGGGCAACTGCACAACTTTTTTGAGAATTCCACGATATTCAAGGATTGAAATCTATATAGGCTGTAGGTAAAGCATGCCAAGAGTATTTGCGCTAACATTTAAAATAGCTAGTGCTGTAACTGGCGATTTAATTTTAGGCTTCTCCTCGAAGCACCAGAAAAGTTCGAGCATGTTCGGTGTGACGTCACGAAAGGTAGGATTTCAGATTACCGATGCCGTCAACCACACCCTGCCGTGCATCGTTTGATGTTGCAACAACTCTCGGCGGGCTTTGCCTTCAGTGGCGTTGGCTTTCTTCCTTCGGAGTAAGCGTTTAAGCAGCCGAAATGTAGCGGTACCTTAGATGACGTCACCATGCGCCCTCCACTGTACTCTGCGGAGAAGCTGGAAGGCCGTCGCGATTTCAAATGCTAGCCCAAAAGGACTTTGCATGCACTACCTGCTTGTTTAACACATTCGACTGCCTTAAGCTCGTCAATTTCTAAAACCTGTGCAGTTGCCCTTTAAGCCTACGTACGAAAAGTGAAATTCACATCGGGCGCACAAACTGAGGTGCGTTCACTGCAAATTGGGCGTTTCTTCAGCTAACAGGACTCCAAATCCGTGGCAACCATGGGCCGCACATTGCAAGGCGGTTTATTTTAAAAGTGTGCTAGCATGACTTCCTCTGTACCAGAGGTAACAAACTCCTTCAAAGCTGTTAATTGCAGGCAGGTGGTGGGCGCTTGAGCATCCAGCTAGTATGGTACACATGGGGCCCTTCATTTTTGGGTAAAACCTGATCTTACCCGAATCGTGCAACCTGTGTAGATTGACTAACATTGGACTTACACCTATAGTCGCTGTCTCAGCATGTACTTTAGAGAAAACATATGTTCTTCCATGCACAAAGCTAACAACCAACAACCACCTAGCAACTGGTACAATGAATTAGTGACCTTAAACCTTTCTTAACTCTTGTTATTCAAGATGCGGCTTATTTCGAGAATAAGCTAGTAAAATACGTTTTGAAGGGAGAGGCATAAACACTGGAGTCGAGGAGACTTTTCGTTGGAGTCCAAGTAAAACACGCTATAGCATATACCCTCGCTAAGCACGTTATGCTCAAAAGCGCTTGCTCACATGAAAATGATTGCCGTGCATGTCGCGTACGAACACTGAAGAGCAGTGTGGAAATAATGCCCATGGCAAAGTAACTAAGATAAATTACAAAAACGAGGATATATCTAATTCTTAGACTATTTCAATGCAGCCGTTATGTTTACAGAATTAATCAAACAAGCAAGCAGCATGCCATACCTACTGTAAAATGCCCTTCCGGGAAAAATATTGCTACGACGAAGTCTCATAAAAACCCGAAGTACGGAACTTGTTGCTGCATATACCTATTTGTGTCCGAAACTGAGCTTAAAAATTCGCCCAATTTTTACTCTCCCGAATTACAGAACGAATAAATCCTGAAAACGAAAACCCATACGTATAGAGCTGCACATGAGCTATTCCGTTGTGGAAGTAGTCTACTAGATTAATTTCGGCTGTCCGGTGTTATTTTGACAAGATTGCACAGCACATGGGCCTTTTGTGTTTCCCCTCCATGCATCGTAATGAAGCCACCGCAACAGGGATTTGAACATGCGACCTTGCAGTTAACAGCCGTATAGGCCACAGCAAGTAATTAAGCCTAACTAGCCATATTTCAAATGCAAACTAATTAGATGGATTTCATTTGTAGCCTGTAATGCTGTCTTAAACCTAGCAAGAAGTGATCAGTAAATATTTTTAATTAACCTGCCATGGTGACTAAGATGCAACGGTGTTTCGCTGCAAGCTCTTGCCAGCCATCTTCTAGTGAATTTTTAGCCTTGCTGCACAAGAAAATGCAAAAAATGTTTGCTTTCCCGAGATTTCGGCACGTAACACAGAACCTCTATGGTTGAAACTGTGCAAAGCTTACCACTACAGTGTCCCTCGCAGGCCCCAGCGTATCGTTAGCACCATAAATGACCATCAGCCTAATAGCCCTCACACATTCAGTAGAAAAGAAAAAAATTGCAGGTCCTTTTTTGTACAGCAAACAACCCTGTGTAGCAGCTACTGGTAGCATTAGAAATGCGTCAACAGCAGAAAAACAAGGCACAAACGTATGCAGACAGGAGAACATATATTAGCACTTCGATTATAACAGTAACTGTACAAATCTTGAAGCTTCAGCCTCAGGGCCAGTGTTTAGCCTTGCTGCAAAAATGCTGTGATGCGCCTTAAACACCACACAGAGCTGCGGAAAGTCAATGAGCACCTATGAAGTGGGCGACGAGTATCAACATTGCAAGGCGAAAATCACTACTGCAGTACTTGGGTTTTGGCTGCATGGCACGATGGATCAGTAGTTGGCAGTACTCGACAGTATGCTCCCGGTTGTCTTGTATCCGCGGTAGTCTGAAAGGTGCGCTAGCATAATCGGACAACTTGCAGCTGTTCTGCACCCACAAGGTCTTCGTGGCGTCGGGCCGCGAAGTCATCCCCACTCCAGTTGGGCACCGCGGTAAAGGCCTCCGTTAATCACGACTGCTGCCTACTCTCCTCAGTGGCTCTAGCAGTGCTGGCGAGATGGCTCTCAGCAGTCGAGGCCTGGACAGGTAGCGGGCAGCGAAGATCCTTAACTGGCCTCTCTCCGCTCCTCCAAAATTCTGGCTGGAGTCTTCTGCCGGGCCGTTGTTATGCTTCCATCCCGCAGTAGGACAATCTCGAGGATCTTCATTCGCTCGACGTCGCTAAGCCCATCGTGCATAGCCCCAGAAAGCTGTCCCCGAGTAGTGCCTGAGCATAATCGAAACACTTGTACCCACTACACAAACGTTCTGCTCTCTGTCGAATGCTGTCTCGTTCGCGTTCTAGTCTGTCACTGCAGCGTTCGTATTTAATGCAACGCTCATTCTGCTCTGATAGTTATACAAACCGACCGAACAAGACGCGTGCAAACGAGATACAAAAAACGATGCCTTTAAACCGCTACAGGGGCAGTGAAACAAATCCCTCGCCTGTAATCTTAAATTAGCAATTTTACACACAAAACAAACATGCATGCAAAGTTAATATCGTTACAGTTTGTCCGCAAAAGCAGCGATGGGAGCAACTGAGCTTGCGCACGTGGTTAGGAGTCTTAGGACGTGCTCTTGCGAGCATTTTGCTCGTCATGCTTGCCAAACAATATGGGTAGAACACTAAAACACTTGCCAGGCGAATACAGTTCACCAGTAAATCGCGTGCCTCGATGCGCGCATTCCAAACCTACGCCGTGCAGGATGAAGACAACCGCGTCGTCTCTTACGGCGTCCGCCATTTTGAGCCCACTGCTTAGTGAT
The DNA here is from genome assembly GCA_030143305.2 of Amblyomma americanum. Lineage (NCBI taxonomy): Eukaryota > Metazoa > Arthropoda > Arachnida > Ixodida > Ixodidae > Amblyomma > Amblyomma americanum. Next base: position 94,988 of record JARKHS020014370.1, read on the forward strand.
ACAAGGGGCAGCCTGCAGCTGGATGTTACTATAGGGTTCATTGCCAAAAAACAAATAAAGTAGCGGTGTGTGTGTGTGTGGGAGGGGGGGGGGGGGCGCCGTGCGTTAAGAATGTGAAGAAAGCACCGAAACGGGCATCGTGGTTAAAAGTCATTTATTGACGCTGTGACAACTTTCAATAACAATATGCTGTTGACGACTGTATGCATCGGCAGCCGAACACCAAGTCGTCGACAGCTGCGTCAAGACGTTTTCACTGCCGGTTGAATTTGATTAGAAAGGAGCGCGTAGTGTCGGTACTCAACAAGAGAGGGCATGACTCACCCTGAATAAAAAAAGTGGTCACCATAACCGATTGGACAGTTACAGGCTTTATGCAGCCGCGTCGAATAAATAGAAAGCAGGGATGGTGATGCCACGTAATGGCTCTGCGCCTGTAAGAATGTCTTGTATATGTTGGACCATTCCAATGTTAAATGTCCATTTCACGATGATGTGGACTGCAGCGAAGGTTGCAGTTTTTATTTTGATTTCACATTACCCGAAATGTATACTGCTTTTTGATGAGAAAAAGGGTAGAAATAACTTAAGATTTTTTTCGCTTGCCCTGTGAGAAGGCCTTAGTTACAGGAAACTGGTAGTCCCACTCAACAAAGAGAGATGGCAGTAAGCAGGCACCCATATCAGTTTCAGAGAATTCCTTTCTTGCTGTTAGGTGGCACCTCAATGTCCATCTCTGGCATGGAGGTGTCGCTGGGTCACCTTCTGGCTTAATCCCTTCCAGTTGATACAATACCCCAACAGTGCAGAAGGGAGGAAATGACCAATTTTTTTTTACTTAATGCAGAGACTCGATATGCGGAACATCTTGCTGCGATATGAGATTTTTCTGTCTGCGAAGAAACACCGCCATGCGCAGTCGCTTCACGTGGCTCTGAACACAGCCAATCATAGCAGCGATAATTTTCTACTACCTTGCATAGTTCTTCTTTGCTGTGCAATGAAGCAGTTCTTTCCATAGCTTTGTTAACCATCATCCCTGGACAAGATCACCCGGCCTATCCTAAAACCCTTCCCTTTTCAATCCCCCTCCCGCTCACCAGGCCTTCGTGCTCGGAGGAAACATTGTATTAAAGCCCTGCCCCCCCCCCCCTCCCTCCCCAATAATAAACACTTTTCGAAGACAAAGAAGTCTTATTGTCGAAACGTTGGCTGGCCTCCTCAGGCTTTTTCCTCCCTTGTTCCCTCTGTGATTATCAAGAGCCATCTTCACCACCTATCTCTGTCAGGGTTAAGAAGTGGTTATTCCCCATTGTCTGCCACCTCGTGAGATATGAGATTAACAGCAGGTCCAAGGCGATCGGTGAAGGTGCTGAGAAAGGGCATCGAATTTCATGAATAAGTAGTGGGAATTTCATTTCTCACACGTTTATGTGTAACGCCGTTGTTATGGCAGCGCAGTTATGTAATCGAAGCCCGTGTAGTTTTACACGGCCTTTGCAAACAGGATTGCTTGCGCGAAAATCTGCCGGCATGATTCGTGCATTTTGCATGCTAACAGAGCTATGAAAAGAAGATCTTCATTGCATAGCAAATGAGAGCTATGGAAGGTAGTAATAAATTAGCACTGTTTTGAATAGCGGTCTTCGGAGCTACGTGGAGCTGTCCCGCATGACGGTGTTTCTTCGCAGGCAGAAAAGTCTGACACCCCAGCAAGATGTTCCGCCAATAAAATCCCTTCATTCGGTAAAGGAAATTGGTCACGTCCTCCCGTCCGCACTGTTCGGGGGTTGTAACAGCTGGAACGGATTAAGCCGGAAGGTGACTATGCGACATCTGCATTCCCGAGAAAGGCGCACACTTAGACCCCACCTTCTAAGATAAGAGCAAGAAAGGATTTTCCTGAAACTGATAGCCGTGGCCGATTACAGCCACCTGACTTTCTTGAATGCATCTACCAGTTTCCTGGAACTAAGACCTTCTCATGAGGGAAGAAAAAATAAGCTAGCTATCTCAATCCTTCTTCTCACTTAAAAAACAGGATACATCTCGGGTATAGACTAGAAATACGGCCTGTGCGGCGAGTTGGTGCATGACAGAAAAAACAGCGGCGCAACAAAGGCAACACAAGAAACAAGCTGGCGTTTTCTGTCGTGTGTTCTCCTCGTTACACCGTTGTATTTCACAGAAATCGGGTAATGTGAAATTAAACGGAAGAGTGCAACGTTCACTGCAGTTAACATCGCCGCTGAAATGGTCATTTAGCATTGGTTGCCGTGCAGGCCGTATACAAACACTGAAGTGCAGTATCGGAAATAATGCGCATGGCAAAATGACTACAATAAATGATAGAACATAGGAGATATATAAGAGTTAGACTTTTGGAATGCAAGAGTGCATCTTTACATACTTAATGAGCCAAAAAATAAAAAGGTACCACAAAAAGAGCACTGTAAATTGCCTTTCCGTGCAAAATATCCCTTGTTTAATTCCCGAAATATGAAATATAAGGCTGAAATAACGAGATTTATCCGAAACTGAGCTCAATATATCGCCAATTTTAACAGCCCAGAAATAAAGGGAGTATAAAACCCGAAAACGAAGAGTGAAATCTATATAGATGCAGAGGCTATGATAGATGCCACAGCGGAGGTAGTCTCCTAGACTAACTTCAGCTGCCTTGGGTTCTTTTAACAAACACAGACGCTACACAGGACATGATCATTGTTGCATTTCTCCTACACCGAAATTCTGCCGCCACAACCATTATTTCAATCAGGCAGTTAGCAGCCGAGTGCTAGAACCGGTAAGCCCAACTAACCCGATTTGAAATTCCAGCTAATGAGTTCGATTGCCCCCGCAGCCGACAATCCTGTCTTACAGTTAGCAAACAGTGATCAGTAAATAGTTTTTCTTCACCCGCAATGGAGCCTAAGTGGCTGCTGTGCCTCGCTGCCGAGAACGAGCTCACAAGTTTAATGCTAGACACCTTTATGTCGGTTTTTAGCCTTGCAGTGGAGGCAAAACGCAAAAGTGTTTGCTGTACCGAAATTGCAGTGCACATTAAAGAACTTCAGCTGTTGAAACTGTTCAAAGCCCTTGACAACAGTGCCCCTCAATGCCCCCATCGCAACGTTATCACCATAAATGACCATCAACCTAAGTAGCTCTCACACATTCGTAGAAAAAAAAATGGAGGTTCTTTTTTTTACAGCAAAGAGAGGTCCCCCACCCCTTTATTTATTTATACCAAACTACCCTAGGAGCAGCTATTGGTAGCATTATAAAATGCGCCAATAGCAGAAAAACAAAGCAACATCGTATGCACACAACAGAACATGTATTGCAAGTAGACGGTCGTGTACAGAATCTTGACACTTCAGCCTCAGAGCCAGTTTTTAGCCTTGCCTGTCACACGTGATGTGATGAGCCTGTACCATTGCATTGCGCTGCGGGAAGTCGGTGGGCACCTGTGCGGCGAGTGGTAGCACTTGCCCTTTTTCTGGATGACACGATGAATCACGAGGTACTTGACTATCTTGGTCCGGACTTTTTGAGAACTCTTCTGAACTCCAGGTTTTCTTGTATCCGGTAGTCTGTAGGAAGCTTGTCAGTACTCACATGGCGTCAGGCCGTGAAGAGACTCATCCCCACTCCAGGTGGGCACCGGCAGAGGCCTCCATTAATCACGATTGCTGCCCACGCTTCTCGGTGGCTGTCTTGGCTCCTGCGGTGGCGCACGCGATGTTGGTTCGATGGCTCTCCGCGGTCGAGGCCTGGACAGCTGGCCGGCAGTGGAGTCCCTTAAGTCGACGCTATCCGCTCGTCTAAAATTATGGCTGGAGTCTTCTGCCGGGCCGTTGTTAAGGTTCCATCCCGCAGCCCGCAGTAGGACAATCTCGAGGATCTTCATTCGCTCGGCGTCGCTAAGCCCATCGTCGCGGCATGCGTCGCGGAGGAGGCTGAAGATCCGATCCAGCTCCCCCTTGAAGGCATTCTCCATCCTGGCGCCACTTTCCTTGAGCAGGTTACAGATGTTGTCGATCTGGACCGCACCACGTTCATTGATGAAGGCGCCAAACTCCGCAGGCACAGCTTGATGCCTGTACGACAGGCTGGTTCCGTGAACTAGGTTCCCCAGGGGTGACGGCACAGCGACGGAACCGAAGCGTGGATGCAGAGGTCGAGGACGCTGAAGGTTACGCATGCCTTGCGTGCTCCTTGAGGCTGACCTGGTGCAGTGCGCCATCTTCGAATATCGAAGCTTACGGGCTGAGGACACCGTGGCACAATCTGGATCCAGGAGCCGCACGTACTGCTGCAGGAAGCACGAAAAAGCAAAAGACGCCTCCTCCAAGCACGCCTGCTACGCCTTCTGCCACCAGGGCGCGAATGCTATAGACCCCATTGGTCAAGGCTGCTGAATGTGTTGTGATTGGCTCTCTTCGTCCAAGCCTCCTTTCCCCTCGCTGGAAGGGCCGACTCATTCTCTGCCCCAAATCATGTGACTCATACCGCTGTAGCCGCGAACTCATAGTGACCTACATTGTAACTAGCATGCCGGCTACCCCAAGTAAAAGTAGGTCACCGCTTTACTGTGGCATGGCAATGGTTAGAAAAAACGGGTAGGTCTCTTCCTACAATTGCCAGTCAACGATGAAGAATTAAGATATGGTCTCAGATTTTTACGAGATAGAGCATACAGCTAGTTGGGTGGAGTAGCGGTTAGCATAGTAATAGTGGGCACCCCGTCGAAAATAATCGTGGGCTGTGTAAAAAAAATCTTACCATGCTAATTTGTGGCTCTAGTGATTGACGATTGATTGGTGTGTGTGACAGCCGATGACAAATAATGAAATCATTGTAATGAATTGATTATTTATTGAATGAATAAAAATGGAATAAGACGGTCCAAAGGTGTCAAAATGCTCAGAATTAAAAGTCTATGCTTTACGATGCTAATTAAGAAAACTTATCGTATGTAATTAATTAATAAAGATACGTTTAAAGGTGTCAAACTGCTCAAAATAGAAAGCCAATGTTTCTTGATGCGAAGTATCCGTATATATCTTCGTCCTAATAAAATATTTGAAAAAGAAATTCTAAATTGTCGTATCAGCATCATATGACGCATCAAAAGGCGTACGCAGTCGCGTCAACTCATCTCTTATAGAAATGGTGTACAGACAGTCTATACACTTCTTATAGACTCTATTGCCATGCTATAGATATTTCATTTGGTCTATTTATAGCCTATAGACTGTCAAACCGAATTCTACTAAAAAGTGTGGTCATTAATCTATATATTGTCTGTAGACAGTCTATATGATTTGTATTGCCTATAGACTGTTCTCTAGGGTTTTTATAGAGAGTCTATATACTTTATAGCTATAAGACTATGGGCAGTCTACAGACTGTCTAAACAAGTTTTTGTAAGGGATAAGCGCAGCATAGGAGTCCTGCAGCGTTTTATCTTCTCTGTGATTTTTCTCCCGACCAGGCAGATTTCTACCCAAATGTTACATTCCAAGATATACTGTACTTGGGGACAACATTCTGTGGCTATGTACTGGAAAGGTACGAGGATGATCGAGGCGCAATTACTCGCGCGCTTTTATCACGCCCTCACGAGCGAGAGAGAAAGACATTTGAGCTGGGAGCGCCGATTCTCAGCTTTCACTGCATAGCCCCAGAAAGCTGTCCCCGAGTAGTGCCTGAGGATAATCGAAACACATGTACCCACTACACAAATGTTCTGCTCTCTGTCGAATGCTGTCTCGTTCGCGTTCTAGTCTGTCATTGCAGCGTTCGTAGTTAATGCAACGCTCATTCTGCGCTGATAGTTATACAAACCGACCGAACAAGACGCGTGCAAACGAGATACAAAAAACGATGCCTTTAAACCGCTACAGGGGCAGCGAAACAAATCCCTCGCCTATAATCTTAAATTAGCAATTTTACACACAAAACAAACATGCATGCAAAGTTAATATCGTTACAGCTTGTCCGCAAAAGCAGCGATGGGAGCAACTGAGCTTGCGCACGTGGTTAGGATGTCTTAAGACGTGCTCTTTTATGCATTACAGTGCACGTGGGAAAGGCCTTTGCATGAAAAGCTAATTATTATCATGCGACCATTTTGCTCGTCATGCTTGCCAAACAATATGGGTAGAACACTAAAACACTTGCCAGGCGAATACAGTTCACCAGTAAATCGCGTGCCTCGATGCGCGCATTCCAAACCTACGCCGTGCAGGATGAAGACAACCGCGTCGTCTCTTACGGCGTCCGCCATTTTGAGCCCACTGCTTAGTGATACAAGGGGCAGCCTGCAGCTGGATGTTACTATAGGGTTCATTGCCAAAAAACAAACAAAGTAGCGGTGTGTGTGTGTGTGGGGGGGGGGGGGGGGCGTGCGTTAAGAATGTGAAGAAAGCACCGAAACGGGCATCGTGGTTAAAAGTCATTTATTGACGCTGTGACAACTTTCAATAACAATATCCTGTTGACGACTGTATGCATCGGCAGCCGAACACCAAGTCGTCGACAGCTGCGTCAAGACGTTTTCACTGCCGGTTGAATTTGATTAGAAAGGAGCGCGTAGTGTACGGTACTCAACAAGAGAGGGCATGACACACCCTGAATTCCAATCAGTGGTCACCATCACCGACTGGACAGTTACAGGCTGTATGCAGCCACGTCGAATAAATAGAAAGCAGTGATGGTGATGCCACGTAATGGCTCTGCGTCAGTAAGAATGTCTTGTATATGTTGTGACCCTTCCAATGTTAAATGTCCATTTCACGATGATGTGGACTGCAGCGAAGGTTGCAGTTTTTATTTTGATTTCACATTACCCGAAATGTATAGTGCTTTTTGATGAGAAAAAGGGTTGAAATAGCTTAAGATTTTTTCGCTTGCCCTGTGAGAAGGCCTTAGTTACAGGAAACTGGTAGTCCCACTCAACAAAGAGAGATGGCAGTAAGCAGGCACCCATATCAGTTTCAGAGAATTCCTTTCTTGCTGTTAGGTGGCACCTCAATGTCCATCTCTGGCATGCAGTTGTCGCTGAGTCACCTTCTGGCTTAATCCCTTCCAGTTGATACAATACCCCGAACAGTGCAGAAGGGAGGAAATGACCAATTTTTTTTTACTTAATGCAGAGACTCGATATGCGGAACATCTTGCTGCGATATGAGATTTTTCTGTCTGCGAAGAAACACCGCCATGCGCAGTCGCTTCATGTGGCTCTGAACACAGCCAATCATAGCAGCGATAATTTTCTACTACCTTGCATAGTTCTTCTTTGCTGTGCAATGAAGCAGTTCTTTCCATAGCTATGTTAACCATCATCCCTGGACAAGATCACCCGGCCTATCCTAAAACCCTTCCCTTTTCAATCCCCCTCCCGCTCACCAGGCCTTCGTGCTCGGAGGAAACATTGTATTAAAGCCCTGCCCCCCCCCCCCTCACCAATAATAAACACTTTTCGAAGACAAAGAAGTCTTCTTGTCGAAACGTTGGCTGGCCTCCTCAGGCTTTTTCCTCCCTTGTTCCCTCAGTGATTATCAAGAGCCATCTTCACCACACCTATCTCTGTCAGGGTTAAGAAGTGGTTATTCCCCATTGTCTGCCACCTCGTGAGATATGAGATTAACAGCAGGTCCAAGGCGATCGGTGAAGGTGCTGAGAAAGGGCATCGAATTTCATGAATAAGTTGTGGGAATTTCATTTCTCACACGTTTATGTGTAACGCCGTTGTTATGGCAGCGCAGTTATGTAATCGAAGCCCGTGTAGTTTTACACGGCCTTTGCAAACAGGATTGCTTGCGCGAAAATCTGTTGGCATGATTCGTGCATTTTGCATGCTAACAGAGCTATGAAAAGAAGATCTTCATTGCATAGCAAATGAGAGCTATGGAAGGTAGTAATAAATTAGCACTGTTTTGAATGGCGGTCTTCGGAGCTACGTGGAGCTGTCCCGCATGACGGTGTTTCTTCGCAGGCAGAAAAGTCTGACACCCCAGCAAGATGTTCCACCAATAAAATCCCTTCATTCGGTAAAGGAAATTGGTCACGTCCTCCCGTCCGCACTGTTCGGGGGTTGTAACAGCTGGAACGGATTAAGCCGGATGGTGACTCTGCGACATCTGCATTCCCGAGAAAGGCGCACACTTAGACCCCACCTTCTAAGATAAGAGCAAGAAAGGATTTTCCTGAAACTGATAGCCGTGGCCGATTACAGCCACCTGACTTTCTTGAATGCATCTACCAGTTTCCTGGAACTAAGACCTTCTCATGAGGGAAGAAAAAATAAGCTAGCTATCTCAATCCTTCTTCTCACTTAAAAAACAGGATACATCTCGGGTATAGACTAGAAATACGGCCTGTGCGGCGAGTTGGTGCATGACAGAAAAAACAGCGGCGCAACAAAGGCAACACAAGAAACAAGCTGGCGTTTTCTGTCGTGTGTTCTCCTCGTTACACCGTTGTATTTCACAGAAATCAGGTAATGTGAAATTAAACGGAAGAGTGCAACGTTCACTGCAGTTAACATCGCCGCTGAAATGGTCATTTAGCATTGGTTGCCGTGCAGGCCGTATACAAACACTGAAGTGCAGTATCGGAAATAATGCGCATGGCAAAATGACTACAATAAATGATAGAACATAGGAGATATATAAGAGTTAGACTTTTGGAATGCAAGAGTGCATCTTTACATACTTAATGAGCCAAAAAATAAAAAGGTACCACAAAAAGAGCATTGTAAATTGCCTTTCCGTGCAAAATATCCCTTGTTTAATTCCCGAAATATGAAATATAAGGCTGAAATAACGAGATTTATCCGAAACTGAGCTCAATATATCGCCAATTTTAACAGCCCAGAAATAAAGGGAGTATAAAACCCGAAAACGAAGAGTGAAATCTATAAAGATGCAGAGGCTATGATAGATGCCACAGCGGAGGTAGTCTCCTAGACTAACTTCAGCTGCCTTGGGTTCTTTTAACAAACACAGACGCTACACAGGACATGATCATTGTTGCATTTCTCCTACACCGAAATTCTGCCACCACAACCATTATTTCAATCAGGCAGTTAGCAGCCGAGTGCTAGAACCGGTAAGCCCAACTAACCCGATTTGAAATTCCAGCTAATGAGTTCGATTGCCCCCGCAGCCGACAATCCTGTCTTACAGTTAGCAAACAGTGATCAGTAAATAGTTTTTCTTCACCCGCAATGGAGCCTAAGTGGCTGCTGTGCCTCGCTGCCGAGAACGAGCTCACAAGTTTAATGCTAGACACCTTTATGTCGGTTTTTAGCCTTGCAGTGGAGGCAAAACGCAAAAGTGTTTGCTGTACCGAAATTGCAGTGCACATTAAAGAACTTCAGCTGTTGAAACTGTTCAAAGCCCTTGACAACAGTGCCCCTCAATGCCCCCATCGCAACGTTATCACCATAAATGACCATCAACCTAAGTAGCTCTCACACATTCGTAGAAAAAAAAATGGAGGTTCTTTTTTTTACAGCAAAGAGAGGTCCCCCACCCCTTTATTTATTTATACCAAACTACCCTAGGAGCAGCTATTGGTAGCATTATAAAATGCGCCAATAGCAGAAAAACAAAGCAACATCGTATGCACACAACAGAACATGTATTGCAAGTAGACGGTCGTGTACAGAATCTTGACACTTCAGCCTCAGAGCCAGTTTTTAGCCTTGCTTGTCAGACATGATGTGATGAGCCTGTACCATTGCATTGCGCTGCGGGAAGTCGGTGGGCACCTGTGCGGCGAGTGGTAGCACTTGCCCTTTTTCTGCATGACACGATGAATCACGAGGTACTTGACTATCTTGGTCCGGACTTTTTGAGAACTCTTCTGAACTCCAGGTTTTCTTGTATCCGGTAGTCTGTAGGAAGCTTGTCAGTACTCACATGGCGTCAGGCCGTGAAGAGACTCATCCCCACGCCAGGTGGGCACCGGCAGAGGCCTCCATTAATCACGATTGCTGCCCACGCTTCTCGGTGGCTGTCTTGGCTCCTGCGGTGGCGCACGCGATGTTGGTACGATGGCTCTCCGCGGTCGAGGCCTGGACAGCTGGCCGGCAGTGGAGTGCCTTAAGTCGACGCTATCCGATCGTCTAAAATTATGGCTGGAGTCTTCTGCCGGGCCGTTGTTAAGGTTCCATCCCGCAGCCCGCAGTAGGACAATCTCGAGGATCTTCATTCGCTCGGCGTCGCTAAGCCCATCGTCGCGGCATGCGTCGCGGAGGAGGCTGAAGATCCGATCCAGCTCCCCCTTGAAGGCATTCTCCATCCTGGCGCCACTTTCCTTGAGCAGGTTACAGATGTTGTCGATCTGGGCCGCACCACGTTCAATGATGAAGGCGCCAAACTCCGCAGGCACAGCTTGATGCCTGTACGACAGGCTGGTTCCGTGAACTAGGTTCCCCAGGGGTGACGGCACAGCGACGGAACCGAAGCGTGGATGCAGAGGTCGAGGACGCTGAAGGTTACGCATGCCTTGCGTGCTCCTTGAGGCTGACCTGGTGCAGTGCGCCATCTTCGAATATCGAAGCTTACGGGCTGAGGACACCGTGGCACAATCTGGATCCAGGAGCCGCACGTACTGCTGCAGGAAGCACGAAAAAGCAAAAGACGCCACCTCCAAGCACGCCTGCTACGCCTTCTGCCACCAGGGCGCGAATGCTATAGACCCCATTGGTCAAGGCTGCTGAATGTGTTGTGATTGGCTCTCTTCGTCCAAGCCTCCTTTCCCCTCGCTGGAAGGGCCGACTCATTCTCTGCCCCAAATCATGTGACTCATACCGCTGTAGCCGCGAACTCATAGTGACCTACATTGTAACTAGCATGCCGGCTACCCCAAGTAAAAGTAGGTCACCGCTTTACTGTGGCATGGCAATGGTTAGAAAAAACGGGTAGGTCTCTTCCTACAATTGCCAGTCAACGATGAAGAATTAAGATATGGTCTCAGATTTTTACGAGATAGAGCATACAGCTAGTTGGGTGGAGTAGCGGTTAGCATAGTAATAGTGGGCACCCCGTCGAAAATAATCGTGGGCTGTGTAAAAAAAATCTTATCATGCTAATTTGTGGCTCTAGTGATTGACGATTGATTGGTGTGTGTGACAGGCGATGACAAATAATGAAATCATTGTAATGAATTGATTATTTATTGAATGAATAAAAATGGAATAAGACGGTCCAAAGGTGTCAAAATGCTCAGAATTAAAAGTCTATGCTTTACGATGCTAATTAAGAAAACTTATCGTATGTAATTAATTAATAAAGATACGTTTAAAGGTGTCAAACTGCTCAAAATAGAAAGCCAATGTTTCTTGATGCGAAGTATCCGTATATATCTTCGTCCTAATAAAATATTTGAAAAAGAAATTCTAAATTGTCGTATCAGCATCATATGACGCATCAAAAGGCGTACGCAGTCGCGTCAACTCATCTCTTATAGAAATGGTGTACAGACAGTCTATACACTTCTTATAGACTCTATTGCCATGCTATAGATATTTCATTTGGTCTATTTATAGCCTATAGACTGTCAAACCGAATTCTACTAAAAAGTGTGGTCATTAATCTATATATTGTCTGTAGACAGTCTATATGATTTGTATTGCCTATAGACTGTTCTCTAGGGTTTTTATAGAGAGTCTATATACTTTATAGCTATAAGACTATGGGCAGTCTACAGACTGTCTAAACAAGTTTTTGTAAGGGATAAGCGCAGCATAGGAGTCCTGCAGCGTTTTATCTTCTCTGTGATTTTTCTCCCGACCAGGCAGATTTCTACCCAAATGTTACATTCCAAGATATACTGTACTTGGGGACAACATTCTTGTGGCTATGTACTGGAAAGGTACGAGGATGATCGAGGCGCAATTACTCGCGCGCTTTTATCACGCCCTCACGAGCGAGAGAGAAAGACATTTGAGCTGGGAGCGCCGATTCTCAGCTTTCACTGCATAGCCCCAGAAAGCTGTCCCCGAGTAGTGCCTGAGGATAATCGAAACACATGTACCCACTACTCAAATGTTCTGCTCTCTGTCGAATGCTGTCTCGTTCGCGTTCTAGTCTGTCATTGCAGCGTTCGTAGTTAATGCAACGCTCATTCTGCTCTGATAGTTATACAAACCGACCGAACAAGACGCGTGCAAACGAGATACAAAAAACGATGCCTTTAAACCGCTACAGGGGCAGCGAAACAAATCCCTCGCCTATAATCTTAAATTAGCAATTTTACACACAAAACAAACATGCATGCAAAGTTAATATCGTTACAGCTTGTCCGCAAAAGCAGCGATGGGAGCAACTGAGCTTGCGCACGTGGTTAGGATGTCTTAAGACGTGCTCTTTTATGCATTACAGTGCACGTGGGAAAGGCCTTTGCATGAAAAGCTAATTATTATCATGCGACCATTTTGCTCGTCATGCTTGCCAAACAATATGGGTAGAACACTAAAACACTTGCCAGGCGAATACAGTTCACCAGTAAATCGCGTGCCTCGATGCGCGCATTCCAAACCTACGCCGTGCAGGATGAAGACAACCGCGTCGTCTCTTACGGCGTCGGCCATTTTGAGCCCACTGCTTAGTGATACAAGGGGCAGCCTGCAGCTGGATGTTACTATAGGGTTCATTGCCAAAAAACAAACTAAGTAGCGGTGTGTGTGTGTGTGGGGGGGGGGGGGGGCGCCGTGCGTTAAGAATGTGAAGAAAGCACCGAAACGGGCATCGTGGTTAAAAGTCATTTATTGACGCTGTGACAACTTTCAATAACAATATCCTGTTGACGACTGTATGCATCGGCAGCTCGAACACCAAGTCGTCGACAGCTGCGTCAAGACGTTTTCACTGCCGGTTGAATTTGATTAGAAAGGAGCGCGTAGTGTAGGTACTCAACAAGAGAGGGCATGACACACCCTGAATTCCAATCAGTGGTCACCATCACCGACTGGACAGTTACAGGCTGTATGCAGCCACGTCGAATAAATAGAAAGCAGTGATGGTGATGCCACGTAATGGCTCTGCGTCAGTAAGAATGTCTTGTATATGTTGGACCCTTCCAATGTTAAATGTCCATTTCACGATGATGTGAACTGCAGCGAAGGTTGCAGTTTTTCTTTTGATTTCACATTACCCGAAATGTATAGTGCTTTTTGATGAGAAAAAGGGTTGAAATAGCTTAAGATTTTTTTCGCTTGCCCTGTGAGAAGGCCTTAGTTCCAGGAAACTGGTAGTCCCACTCAACAAAGAGAGATGGCAGTAAGCAGGCACCCATATCAGTTTCAGAGAATTCCTTTCTTGCTGCTTGAGGTGGCACCTCAATGTCCATCTCTGGCATGCAGTTGTCGCTGAGTCACCTTCTGGCTTAATCCCTTCCGGTGGATACAACCCCCGAACAGTGCAGAAGAGAGAAAATGACCAATTTTTTCTACCGAATGCAGAGACCCGATATGCGGAACATCTTGCTGCGATATGAGATTTTTCTGTCTGCGAAGAAACACCGCCATGCGCAGTCGCTTCATGTGGCTCTGAACACAGCCAATCATAGCAGCGATAATTTTCTACTACCTTGCATAGTTCTTCTTTGCTGTGCAATGAAGCAGTTCTTTCCATAGCTTGTTAACCATCATCCCTGAACAAGATCACCCTGCTTATCCTAAAACCCTTCCCTTTTCAACCCCCCTCCCGCTCACCAGGCCTTCGTGCTCGGAGGAAACATTGTATTAAAGCCCTGCCCCCCCCCCCCCCCCAATAATAAACACTTTGCGAAGACAAAGAAGTCTTCTTGTCGAAACGTTGGCTGGCCTCCTCAGGCTTTTTCCTCCCTTGTTCCCTCTGTGATTATCAAGAGCCATCTTCACCACACCTATCTCTGTCAGGGTTAAGAAGTGGTTATTCCCCATTGTCTGCCACCTCGTGAGATATGAGATTAACAGCAGGTCCAAGGCGATCGGTGAAGGTGCTGAGAAAGGGCATCGAATTTCATGAATAAGTTGTGGGAATTTCATTTCTCACACGTTTATGTGTAACGCCGTTGTTATGGTAGCGCAGTTATGTAATCGAAGCCCGTGTAGTTTTACACGGCCTTTGCAAACAGGATTGCTTGCGCGAAAATCTGTTGGCATGATTCGTGCATTTTGCATGCTAACAGAGCTATGAAAAGAAGATCTTCATTGCATAGCAAATGAGAGCTATGGAAGGTAGTAATAAATTAGCACTGTTATGAATGGCGGTAATCGGAGCTACGTGGAGCTGTCCCGCATGACGGTGTTTCTTCGCAGGCAGAAAAGTCTGACACCCCAGCAAGATGTTCCACCAATAAAATCCCTTCATTCGGTAAAGGAAATTGGTCACGTCCTCCCGTCCGCACTGTTCGGGGGTTGTAACAGCTGGAACGGATTAAGCCGGAAGGTGACTATGCGACATCTGCATTCCCGAGAAAGGCGCACACTTAGACCCCACCTTCTAAGATAAGAGCAAGAAAGGATTTTCCTGAAACTGATAGCCGTGGCCGATTACAGCCACCTGACTTTCTTGAATGCATCTACCAGTTTCCTGGAACTAAGACCTTCTCATGAGGGAAGAAAAAATAAGCTAGCTATCTCAATCCTTCTTCTCACTTAAAAAAACAGGATACATCTCGGGTATAGACTAGAAATACGGCCTGTGCGGCGAGTTGGTGCATGACAGAAAAAACAGCGGCGCAACAAAGGCAACACAAGAAACAAGCTGGCGTTTTCTGTCGTGTGTTCTCCTCGTTACACCGTTGTATTTCACAGAAATCAGGTAATGTGAAATTAAACGGAAGAGTGCAACGTTCACTGCAGTTAACATCGCCGCTGAAATGGTCATTTAGCATTGGTTGCCGTGCAGGCCGTATACAAACACTGAAGTGCAGTATCGGAAATAATGCGCATGGCAAAATGACTACAATAAATGATAGAAAAGAGGAGATATATAAGTGTTAGACTTTTGGAATGCAAGAGTGCATCTTTACATACTTAATGAGCCAAAAAATAAAAAGGTACCACAAAAAGAGCATTGTAAATTGCCTTTCCGTGCAAAATATCCCTTGTTTAATTCCCGAAATATGAAATATAAGGCTGAAATAACGAGATTTATCCGAAACTGAGCTCAATATATCGCCAATTTTAACAGTCCAGAAATAAAGGGAGTATAAAACCCGAAAACGAAGAGTCAAATCTATAAAGATGCAGAGGCTATGAGAGATGCCACAGCGGAGGTAGTCTCCTAGACTAACTTCAGCTGCCTTGGGTTCTTTTAACAAACACAGACGCTACACAGGACATGATCATTGTTGCATTTCTCCTACACGAAATTCTGCCACCACAACCATTATTTCAATCAGGCAGTTAGCAGCCGAGTGCTAGAACCGGTAAGCCCAACTAACCCGATTTGAAATTCCAGCTAATGAGTTCGATTGCCCCCGCAGCCGACAATCCTGTCTTACAGTTAGCAAACAGTGATCAGTAAATAGTTTTTCTTCACCCGCAATGGAGCCTAAGTGGCTGCTGTGCCTCGCTGCCGAGAACGAGCTCACAAGTTTAATGCTAGACACCTTTATGTCGGTTTTTAGCCTTGCAGTGGAGGCAAAACGCAAAAGTGTTTGCTGTACCGAAATTGCAGTGCACATTAAAGAACCTCAGCTGTTGAAACTGTTCAAAGCCCTTGACAACAGTGCCCCTCAATGCCCCCATCGCAACGTTATCACCATAAATGACCATCAACCTAAGTAGCTCTCACACATTCGTAGAAAAAAAAATGGAGGTTCTTTTTTTTACAGCAAAGAGAGGTCCCCCACCCCTTTATTTATTTATACCAAACTACCCTAGGAGCAGCTATTGGTAGCATTATAAAATGCGCCAATAGCAGAAAAACAAAGCAACATCGTATGCACACAACAGAACATGTATTGCAAGTAGACGGTCGTGTACAGAATCTTGACACTTCAGCCTCAGAGCCAGTTTTTAGCCTTGCTTGTCAGACATGATGTGATGAGCCTGTACCATTGCATTGCGCTGCGGGAAGTCGGTGGGCACCTGTGCGGCGAGTGGTAGCACTTGCCCTTTTTCTGCATGACACGATGAATCACGAGGTACTTGACTATCTTGGTCCGGACTTTTTGAGAACTCTTCTGAACTCCAGGTTTTCTTGTATCCGGTAGTCTGTAGGAAGCTTGTCAGTACTCACATGGCGTCAGGCCGTGAAGAGACTCATCCCCACGCCAGGTGGGCACCGGCAGAGGCCTCCATTAATCACGATTGCTGCCCACGCTTCTCGGTGGCTGTCTTGGCTCCTGCGGTGGCGCACGCGATGTTGGTACGATTGCTCTCCGCGGTCGAGGCCTGGACAGCTGGCCGGCAGTGGAGTGCCTTAAGTCGACGCTATCCGATCGTCTAAAATTATGGCTGGAGTCTTCTGCCGGGCCGTTGTTAAGGTTCCATCCCGCAGCCCGCAGTAGGACAATCTCGAGGATCTTCATTCGCTCGGCGTCGCTAAGCCCATCGTCGCGGCATGCGTCGCGGAGGAGGCTGAAGATCCGATCCAGCTCCCCCTTGAAGGCATTCTCCATCCTGGCGCCACTTTCCTTGAGTAGGTTACAGATGTTGTCGATCTGGGCCGCACCACGTTCAATGATGAAGGCGCCAAACTCCGCAGGCACAGCTTGATGCCTGTACGACAGGCTGGTTCCGTGAACTAGGTTCCCCAGGGGTGACGGCACAGCGACGGAACCGAAGCGTGGATGCAGAGGTCGAGGACGCTGAAGGTTACGCATGCCTTGCGTGCTCCTTGAGGCTGACCTGGTGCAGTGCGCCATCTTCGAATATCGAAGCTTACGGGCTGAGGACACCGTGGCACAATCTGGATCCAGGAGCCGCACGTACTGCTGCAGGAAGCACGAAAAAGCAAAAGACGCCTCCTCCAAGCACGCCTGCTACGCCTTCTGCCACCAGGGCGCGAATGCTATAGACCCCATTGGTCAAGGCTGCTGAATGTGTTGTGATTGGCTCTCTTCGTCCAAGCCTCCTTTCCCCTCGCCGGAAGGGCCGACTCATTCTCTGCCCCAAATCATGTGACTCATACCGCTGTAGCCGCGAACTCATAGTGACCTACATTGTAACTAGCATGCCGGCTACACCAAGTAAAAGTAGGTCACCGCTTTACTGTGGCATGGCAATGGTTAGAAAAAACGGGTAGGTCTCTTCCTACAATTGCCAGTCAACGATGAAGAATTAAGATTTCGTCTCAGATTTTTACGAGATAGCTAGCATACAGCTAGTTGGGTGGAGTAGCGGTTAGCATAGTAATAGTGGGCACCCCGTCGAAAATAATCGTGGGCTGTGTAAAAAAAATCTCATCATGCTAATTTGTGGCTCTAGTGATTGACGACTGATTGGTGTGTGTGACAGGCGATGTCAAATAATGAAATCATTGTAATGAATTGATTATTTATTGAATGAATAAAAATGGAATGACACGGTCCAAAGGTGTCAAAATGCTCAGAATTAAAAGTCTATGCTTTACGATGCTAATTAAGAAAACTTATCGTACGTAGTTAATTAATAAAGATACGTTTAAGGGCGTCAAACTGCTCAAAATAGAAAACCAGTGTTTCTGATGCGAAATATTAGTGTATATCGTCGTCCTAATAAGATAATATTTGAAAAACAAATTCTAAATTGTCGTATCAGCATCATATGACGCATCAAAAGGCGTACGCTGCCGCGTCAACTCATCCCTTATAGAAATGGTGTACAGACAGTTTATACACTTCTTATAGACTCTACTGGCATCCTATAGATATTTATTTTTGTCTATTTATAGCCTATAGACTGTCATTAGACAGAATTCCACTAAAACGTGTGGTCATTAATTTATATATTGCCTGCAGACTGTCTATATGATTTGTAGTGCCTATAGACTATCCTCTGGGGCTTTCTGTAGTGTGTCTATATACTTTATAGGTATAAGACTATGGGCAGTGTACAGACTGTATAAAAAAGTTTTTGTAAGGCGATAAGCGCCGCATAGGAGTCCTCCAGCGTTGTATCTCCTCTATGATTTTTCTTCCGTCAAGGCAGATCTCTACCCATATGTTTGATTCCAAGATATACTACACTTGGTGACAGCTTTTTGTGGCTATGTACGGAAATTTACGAGAATGTACTAGGCGCAATTACTCGCCCGCTTTTATCACGCCCTCACCTGCGAGAGAGATAGACATTTGAGCTGCGAGCGCCGATTCTCAGCTTTCACTGCATAGCCACAGAAAGCTGTCCCCGAGTAGCGCCTGAGGATAATTGAAACACTTGTACCCACTACATAAACGTTCTGCTCTCTGTCGAATGCTGTCTCGTTCGCGTTCTAGTCTGTCATTGCAGCGTTCGTAGTTAATGCAACGCTCATTCTGCTCTGATAGTTACACAAACCGACCGAACAAGACGCGTGCGAACGAGATACAAAAAACGATGCCTTTAAACCGCTACAGGGGCAGCGAAACAAATCTCTCGCCTATAATCTTAAATTAGCAATTTTACACACAAAACAAACATGCATGCAAAGTTAATATCGTTACAGCTTATCCGCAAAAGCAGCGATGGGAGCAACTGAGCTTGCGCACGTGGTTAGGATGTCTTAAGACGTGCTCTTTTATGCATTACAGTGCACGTGGGAAAGGCCTTTGCATGAAAAGCTAATTATTATCATGCGACCATTTTGCTCGTCATGCTTGCCAAACAATATGGGTAGAACACTAAAACACTTGCCAGGCGAATACAGTTCACCAGTAAATCGCGTGCCTCGATGCGCGCATTCCAAACCTACGCCGTGCAGGATGAAGACAACCGCGTCGTCTCTTACGGCGTCGGCCATTTTGAGCCCGCTGCTTAGTGATACAAGGGGCAGCCTGCAGCTGGATGTTACTATAGGGTTCATTGCCAAAAAACAAACTAAGTAGCGGTGTGTGTGTGTGGGGGGGGGGGGGGGGCACCGTGCGTTAAGAATGTGAAGAAATCACCGAAACGGGCATCGTGGTTAAAAGTCATTTATTGACGTTGTGAAAACTTTCAATAACAATATCCTGTTGGCGACTGTATGCATCGGCAGTCGAACACCAAGTCGTCGACAGCTGCGTCAAGGCGTTTTCACTGCCGGTTGAATTTGATTAGAAAGGAGCGCGTAGTGTAGGTACTCAACAAGAGAGGGCATGACACACCCTGAATTCAATCAGTGGTCCCCATCACCGACTGGACAGTTACAGGCTGTATGCAGCCACGACGAATAATTAGAAAGCAGTGATGGTAATACCACGTAATGGCTCAGTGTCAGTAAGAATGTCTTGCATATGTTGGACCCGTCCAATCTTAAACGTTCATTTCAGCGATCATTTGAACGGCAGCGAAGGTTGCAGTTTTTGTTTTGATTTCCCATTACCCGAAATGTATGGTGCTTTTTGATGAGAAAAAGGGTTGAAATAGCTTAAGATTTTTCTGCTTGCCCCTTGAGAAGGCCTGACTTCTAGGAAACTGGTGGTCCCACTCAGCAAAGAGAGATGGCAGTAAGCAGCCACCCTTATCAGTTTCAGGGAATTCCTTTCTTGCTGTTATCTTAGAAGGTGGCACCTCAATGTCCATCTCTGGAATGCAGCTGTCGCTGAGTCACCTCCTGGCTTAATCCCTTCTGGTGGATACAACCCCCGAACAGGGCAGAAGAGAGAAAATGACCAATTTTTTTTTTTACTTAACGCAGAGACTCGAGATGCCGAACATCTTGCTGCGATATGAGACTTTTCTGTCGGTGAAGAAACACTGCCATGCGCAATCGCTTCTCGTGGCTCTGAAGACAGCCAATCATAGCAGTGAATATTTAGTTCTAACTTGCATAGCTCTTGTTTGCTGTGCAATGAGGCTTAAAATATTATCATGGCCATTTGTGGTTCTAGTGATTGGCGATTGGTTGGTGTGTGTGACAGGCGATGACGATTAATGAAATCGTTGTAATGAATTGATTATTTATTTTTAAAAAATTGAATAAGAGGGTCCAAAGGTGTCAGTGCGCTCAGAATGAAAAGCCAGTGTTTGATTATGCTAATTAAGAAAATTTATTGCCTGTATTTGATCAATGAAATAATTAAAAATGAAAATGCGTTTAAAGGTGTCAAACTGCTCAGAATAGAAAGCCAATGTTTGCTTATGCTAATTATCTGTGTATATCGTCGTGTTAATAAATAAAATTGTGCAGGGAAAAAATTCTAGAGTCGCATCAGTATCAGATGACTCACTAAACGGTGTACGCTATCGCGTCAACTAATAAGCGCAGCATTGAAGTCCTGCAATGTTTTTTTTCTCTCTGATATTTCTCCCGACCAGGCAGATTTCTGCCCAGATGTTACATTCTAATGTAGACTATACTAGGTGACAGCTTTCTGTGGCTGTACAGTGGAAGGTACGGAAGGTACAGCAGTGTCGCTTTGTAAGCTCTTGCATGTCTTGCATCTAGGTCGAGAGCATGAGGTCACTTTCGTCGGGGGTTTCTGATCAAGCCTAGCGTATACTAGGATGTCTTTGAGGTTTGTGATGTATATGTATGTTACCCTTGGTGTGTCAGGAAATTCCTGGTGCTGATAACAAGCTTCATGACTCGTAAGCAACTGAAGTCGAGGAAGGCGTTGGAGGCCCACAACTCTGCAACGAGCAGCTGCAGGTAAGAGAGAAAGAAATTTTAATGAGGAAAAACGAGAAGTCGGCCGGTGGTAACATGACCCTGGCCTGCTACTCCACACTGGGGAAAGGGGAGGGTAAGAAAGGGAAAGAGTGAATGAAGGTTGATAATAATGGCATAATGCTGTGAGTTTCATGGGTTGATGTCAACACACATACGCACAATGGGTGGCACTCTCATCGCGATGATTAGACGCACGTGAAATTCGTGTCTTGAACACACACCTACGCATGTCATTAACACATACTGGAGTAGGGGCTCCATGAAAACACAAATGTGCACACTCACGCATGATGTCAGACCTGCCACTGTGTATGCACTAACGCGGTACGCTGTGTAAACCGTTTAGGCAGTGCACAGGCGGTCACAGAGGGGCATCCAGGCCTGTTTCACATAAATACCTGAGCATGGCCTTCGTCACATACCACCCATCAGCGCGTTTCGCCCTGGTTCCTAAAGAAGTTTATTCAGAGATAGGGCGAGAGTCCAGCTGTCTCACGGTCGCTTCCAGTGTTCTCTCATCAGTGTAGTTCGGGCACTCGCAAAGAAGGCGTCCAATAGTTTCTGGGATGCGGCACTGTGCGCAATTTGGATTTGTTTCTATTACGATCTTGTGAAGGTAGCGTTCGGCGTAGGCAACGCAAAGCCGTAACCGGTGGAATAAAGTCCCTTGGCGTCGCATTACCCTGGATGGCAGATAAAGTCGTGAGCCGGCGTCAAGCTTAGAGATGCGCTACTGTTGATGGCTGGAATCGTTCAAGTGCATCTGCATTGTGGCTTACATTAAATGCGCAAGCAAGACTCCAATGCCAGACTTGGAAAAGGCAGTGTCAGTGAAAGCCCCATCAGCATAAGCTAGCCGATCGACCCTCTGCATCAGCACGCTCGTTTTCCGCAATGCTGCAATGGCTCAGTATCCACTGAAGCTTTACTTTATGATATGGTCGCGGTGAAAAGCCTCAGCTAACAAAAGCATAATCTGCTGAACTAGCTGCCCGCAATCCTTGGTTTAACCTAAATTTGTATGACCTGTAATGGCGATCTTGAGTCGCAGAACATAGTCTATTGTGCTGCAGGTGCACGAACCATCGGTGAAGGAGGTGTCAGCCAACACAGCACACATAACGGTACGCCGGCTTCTTCTGCGCCTTAATGCTGACTGTGCTTTTTATTCGCAGGTAAACTATTCCCGAAGACTGAACCAGGCTCCGCTAACAGCTTGGCGGCTGGCCAAGAGCAACATAATCGCTGCGCACTGCACCTGCATATGGCAGGGTATGGCGAAGCCCTTTCCTATGTTGCTGCCGTCCATTGCTTCGTCGAGCATGACGTCCGTGCGCGGTAAGAGCGTTCTTTCACCAACAGCGCGAACACCTGACTTTGAGGGCAACTGCACCACTTTTTGAGGATTTCGCGATATTCAAGGATTTAAATCTCTATCGGCTGTAGGTAAAGCATGCCAAGTGTTTTTGCGCTAGCATTTAAAATAGTGCAGTAATCGAATATTAAATTTTATTCTTCTCCTCGAAACACCGGAGAAGTGAGTGCGAGTTCTGTGAGACGTCACGGAAGGTAGTATTTCAGATTACCGCTGCCGTCAACCACACCCTGCCGTGCATAGTTCGATGCTGCCAAATAACTCTGAGCGGGCTTTACATTCAGTGTAGTTGGTTTTATTTTCTTCAGAGCAAGCTTTTATGCATCGTAAATGTACCGGTACCTTCGATGACGTCATCGTACCCCACTTGGCGCTGTGTGCTGCGGAGTATCGTGGCGATTTTAATTGGCGATTACGTCACGATTTCAAATGCTAGCCCAAAAGGACTTCGCATGCACTACCTGCATGTTTAATACATTCGACTGCTTTAAGCTCTTCAATTTCTAAAACCTATGCAATTGCCCTTAAAACTCACGTACGAAAAGTGAAATTCACATCGGGCGCACAAACTGAGGTGGGTTCACTGCAAATTGGGCGTTTCTTCAGCTAGCAGGACACGAAATCCATGGCAGCCATGGGCCGCACATTGCAAGGCGGTTTATTTTAAAAGTGTGCTAGCATGTTTTCCTCTGTACCAGAGGTAACGAACTCCTTCAAAGCTCTTAACTGTAGGCAGGTGGTTGGCGCATGAGCGTCCAACTGGTATGGTACACATTGAGCCGTTCATTTTTGGGTAAAACCTGATCTTACCCGAATCGTGCAACCTGTGTAGATCGAGCAACTCTGGTTGTGGCGCTGCTGCCGAGGTTTCAGGGGGCGTCGAGGGACGCGGAGTGGCAGGTTAAGAAGATGGGTCAGCCTGCGAAGTGACTCAATGCCGGTGGGTCTGGTGCAGCAATCAAAAGCTGGCGCATGATGGACAGCGCAGCAGAGGGAGCTGGGTGTACTGCGGTGCACGAGAGTCGCGCAACTGTTGCCAGGCGGAGCTGCCCAGTACCCATGGAGGCGGGCGACTACGGCAGACACAGCAAGGTACCAGACGACAGTTGAGCGAACGTCTTGACGTCACACCGCAGTCAACCAATGACAGCCAGGTATGACAATAGACAGAGTCGAGGGGATGGCGGGGTGCAAGCTATGCAGCAGTCGGAGCATGTGGAAGGTTTCCACTGCTCTGTGCATGGCCCGTCGAGTTGTGTGCATGACATGGTTGCGAGGGTAGAGGAGAGGTGAAGGAGCGGTTCTCAAAAGAGAAGCTCCGTGACGAATGCGTCCGTTACTTAACTGTGCCTGTGGAGTTGCGAAAGAGGGCTAAGTGACTTCTAACGCTGTCGCGTTCGGCTTCCAAGGGTTTGTTAGTAGCTTGCCGTCTTAACGCGACAGCGCTAAAAGCCCTCTAACGCAGAAAATCTGGCGTCCGCGTTGAGGGAAAAATCACGAGCATGACTCTGACAGGTGGTGCCCAGAGAGCAACATAGGAGGCAGATGGGCCACCTAGGTCACGTGACCTTGCAGCGTCATCACAACCTCCTCACCGGCTAGTAAGCAAACTGCCCACCGTGGCATGCCGCACCTTTGCTGCACAAGGTCCATCGGTAGGAGCAGCTGCCATTCGCAGAGCAGTGAAGAGCAGTGGCGCATGTCTTAACCGCCGCACCACGGCGCCAGGAGGGGTTACGAAGACTCCAACGTATCTATGTATGTAAACTATGCGAATGACCACGTGATACCCCTTAGATGTGTCTTCAGTGCCCGTCTAATTTTTTTACACAGGTTTTAAGCTACACAACAGCTACGTAAAAGAGCGTAGGCTCTGTATATGTGTGTACTGTGTTGGTGCAAGTACGGAAACCTTGGGAAGTAGCGGTTTTCAAAACTTTTCGCAACATCCACGTGCACTTCGTTCCCACCACGCACACTGCTGGCTGTGCAGTCAACTATTCTCTCCAGAAAGCGGCAATGTGCTAGCATATTTCTGCGAATATTTTACCGACTAAGTCCACTAGATAAGACCTTGTCATTCTCGAAATCATCACTCGCGACCGGCCCTTTGACTCTTTAGGTATCTTGTGTAGAAAGTAGGGCGCACTCTACGCTGATGGTTGCTAATTTCACTCCATCGAAAATCCACTAATGTGGAAGCATTTTACTAATTCGGCTGCTCTGCGAAACCACGACCTGTTTTGTCAGCCACGTCGGGCTCAAACTGGCCAATGCCAGCGAGCACAGAAGTGGCGACAGGAAAACTCGAAGCAGGGGATATTGGGTGTATGCATTTATTGGCACAGCTTAGGTTGTGAAGCTTGCTTAGAAGTAGGCGACCGCGGTAGAGGGAGAACATTTTCAGAGTCCACTTCGCGATTCTTGTAAGACCGATGTGGGCGCTGGTGCTGGCAGTGCAGTTGACCGAATGTGCTCTTCTAGACGCCACCATCCCAACGGTGGTATCGGTTTCTCTCTGTTTCCCGCCAGTCCAATCCGCCCACGGGCACTTTCTTCGGGCATGGTGCCTGAGCAGGTAGCACGAGTCAGTTCGTGTACTCTAAATCTGGTAATGAGAGAGCTACCAGCACAAACAAGACTCATCTGAAGCGTGGAGTCAGAAGTCAAAGCGAATTCCTACCTCAACAAGAAAACGACCAATGGAGCAGGCATGGAAAGGTTATCGCTGCCAGCGAAGATTGAACACTATACAGAAACACGGCCGAACAATGGAACACCGTCAAACAAGCATTCCGCCTTTGCATGGAGGCCATGGATGCTGCTGGCTCATCTACAGAAATGAAAATTTCTCTTCTAATCGTTAAAAACGAAACCTTCAAGATGTCTATAGCATGTTCAACTTCGGAGAGCCAACGATTGCAAATCCACTTAACGGATTGGACTACAACCACGTGTTGAAGCTGTCTGACGCACACTTTATACCGAAGCAAGTCTACATGTACTCTCCCTACATTTTTCGTGCAAAAATACAACACCAAGACAAAAGGTTCCATGTAGTGTTGACTGATCAAAAGCTCAAAATTAGGCTGCAATATCGCACCGAAAAGGAAAAGGAGATGATACGGGACCAGATTATATCAAAGACTAACGAGCGAGCACTAACATTCTGAAGCTCGAAGAACCGATGCTCAAAACGGTTGTGAGAGTGCCTGGCACTCTCTACAAAGCAGCAAAGGAAACAATTCAAATAATGTTCAACAGCGCCAAAAGACGTTCACGCAATGGAAAGCAATTGAAACCATCACCCGCTCACAGACGCCGAAAAGAAAAAGCACAAGACAATGAAGCAAGCACTACGGAGTTGTAGGTATTGCGGAGGAAGTCGTGAGCGTTCGGGGAAATCCTCTATAACCCCCACCGTTTTTCAACAGTGTTCAAAATCAGCGAAACCGTCGCAAGCGTTGAGCTTGAAGACCACTATAATGAGGTACTTGTGGTGCAAGCCTGCCCATAACTTTCACAGACTTGCATGTCAATCGAAAAAAAAATGAAATTGCAAGTGTACAGTGGTGCTACCGTGAAATTGATCCCGGAGAAGATTCTTATGTTAGCACAGATCGAGCAGACTACGACGACCCTGCCCGAGCGGAATGGCTTCGTTGTTCCGCTTAGAAAGGGTGCCGGCAACAGTGGCCAATGAACACAAGCATGTTGTTGATGCCGGAGAATGCCGTGAGAGGACGCCCGGTGCATTACTACAAAGCGGCAAATGACAGCGGCGCAGTACAGTGGCGCAGAGGCAAAGACCAAGATTATGAAACAAGTATTGCATATCTCCGGGCACAACTGAGGCAGTCATGAGCGTCAAAAGAACGCCTGTATTACCTGGAATCAAACATGGCATGCGTGGGACTATTTTGCAACAGTATGCAAAGCCAGCGATACGGTCCAAAGTGTCAAGCAAACCAAACTCGTTCACAACCTTGCTTGTCAAAGGAAGAAAAGTCAAACTGCAGCCTGACAGCATTGCTACCATGATTGGGATCCTGAAGTTGGTGAAGGAAGTACTGATCAAGCAGATAACAACGACCCTGCGAATGTGGAAGGGATTCACTGTTGCCCCTCTTGGGAACGCAAGAATGATTGTAACCATTGATAATGGATAATGGACACAGGCATGTTGCTGATGCTGGAGGAAATCGTGAGAGCAGGCCTGGTGCGTGACTCCACAAAGTGGAAAATGAAAGCGAAAAGCCGCCGTCACCCGTTCAGTGGAGCAGAGGCAAAGAACAAGTACTGCATGGCTTCAAGTACTGCAGAGGCAGTCATGAGCGTCATAGGAACGCCCGTATCGCCTGGAATCAAACATGATATGAGTGGGACTATTTCGCAACAGTATGCAAAGCCAGCGATACGGTCCAAAGTGTCAAGCAAACCAAACTCGTTCACAACCTTGCTTGTCAACGGAAGAAAAGTCAAACTGCAGCCTGACAGCATTGCTGCCATGATTGTGATCCTGATGAAGTTGGGAACGGAAGGACAGATCAAGCAGATGACAAACACGACCGTGCGAATGTGGAAGGGATCCATTGTTGCCCCTCTTTGGAACGCAAGAATGGTTGGAACCACTGATAATGGATAATGGACACAGGCATGTTGTTGATGCTGGAGGAAACCATGAGAGCAGGCCTGGTGCGTGACTCCACAAAGCGGAAAATGAAAGCGAAAAGCCGCCGTCACCCGTTCAGTGGAGCAGAGGCAAAGAACAAGATTATAAAACAAGTACTGCATGGCTTCAAGTACTGCAGAGGCAGTCATGAGCGTCAAAGGAACGCCCGTATTGCCTGGAATCAAACATGGTATGAGTGGGACTATTTTGAAACAGGCTGCAAAACCAGCGATACGGTCCCAAGTGTCAATCAAAGCAAATTCGTTCACAACCTTGCTTGTCAACGGAAGAAAATTTAAAGTGCAGCCTGACAGCAATGCTGCCATGATTGTGATCCTGATGAAGTTTGCGACGGAAGGACTGGTCAAGCCGGCGAAAACAACGACTGTGCGAATGTGGAAGGGATCCATTGTTGCCCCTCTTGGGAACGCAAGAATGATTGGAACCATTGATAATGGATCATGGACACAGGCACGTTGTTGATGCTGGAGGAAACCATGAGAGCAGGCCTGGTTTGCGACTCCACAAAGCGGCAAATGAAAGCGAATCGCCGTCGTCACCCATTCAGTGGAGCAGAGGCAAAGAACAAGATTATGAAACAAGTACTGCATGGCTTCAAGTACTGCAGAGGCAGTCATGAGCGTCAAAGGAACGCCCGTATTGCCTGGAATCAAACATGGTATGAGTGGGACTATTTTGAAACAGCCTGCAAAACCAGCGATACGGTCCCAAGTGTATATCAAAGCAAATTCGTTCACAACCTTGCTTGTCAATGGAAGAAAATTCAAACTGCAGCCTGATAGCAATGCTGCCATGATTGTGATCCTGATGAAGTTGGCGACGGAAGGACTGATCAAGCCGGCGAAAACAACGACTGTGGGAATGTGGAAGGGATCCATTCTTGCCCCTCTTGGGAACGCAAGAATGATTGGAACCATTGATAATGGATAATGGGCACAGGCACGTTGTTGATGCTGGAGGAAACCATGAGAGCAGGCCTGGTGTGCGACTCCACAAAGCGGCAAATGAAAGTGAATCGCCGTCGTCACCCATTCAGTGGAGCAGAGGCAAAGAACAAGATTATGAAACAAGTACTGCAGAGGCAGTCATGTGCGTCAAAGGAACGCCCGTATTGCCTGGAATCAAACATGGTATGAGTGGGACTGTTTTGAAACAGCCTGCAAAACCAGCGTTGTGGTCCCAAGTGTCAATCAAAGCAAATTCGTTCACAACCTTGCTTGTCAACGGACAGCAATGCTGCCATGATTGTGATCCTGATGATGTTGGCGACGGAAGTACTGATCAAGCCGACGAAAACAACGACCGTGCGAAAGAGGAAGGGATCCATAGTTTCCCCTCTTGGGAACGCAAGAATGATTGCAGCCATGGATAATTGATAATAGGCTCAGGCATGTTGTTGATGCTGGAGGAAATCGTGAGAGCAGGGCTGGTGCGTGACTCCACAAAGCAGCAAATGAAAGCGAATCCCCGCCGTTACCCGTTCAGTGGAGCAGAGGCAAATAAAATTATGAATCAAGTATTGCATAGCTCCGGGTACTGCTGAGGCGGTCATGAGCGTCAAAGGAACGCCTGTATTGCCTGGAATCAAACATCGTATGAGTGGGACTATTTTGAAACAGTCTGCAAAACGAGCGGTACTGTTCCAAGTGACAGGCAAACCAAAGTTGTTCACAACCTTGCTTGTCAATGGAAGAAAATTCAAACTGCAGCCTGACAGCAGTGCTGCCATGATTGTGATCCTGATAAAGTTGGTGACGGAAGGACAGATCAAGCAGATGAAAACAACGACTGTGCGAATGTTGAAGGGATCCATTGTTGCCCCTCTTTTTGGAACGCAATGAGGATTGGAACCATTGATAATAGATAATGGAGACAGGCATGTTGTTGATGCTGGAGGAAACCATGAGAGCAGGCCTGGTGCGTGACTCCACAAAGCGGCAAATAAAAGCGAATCGCCGCCGTCACCCGTTCAGTGGAGTAGAGGCAAAGAACAAGATTATGAAACAAGTACTAAAGAGGCAGTCATGAGCGTCGAAAAGGAATGCCCGTATTGCCTGGAATCAAACATGGTATGAGTGTGACTATTTTGAAAGAGCCTGCAAAACCAGCGATACGGTCCAAAGCGTCAAGCAAAGCAAACTCGTTCACAACCTTGATTGTCAATGGAAGAAATGTCAAACTGCAGCCTGACAGCAATGCTGCCATGATTGTGGTCCTGATGATCTGGGCGACGGAAGTACTGATCAAGCCGACGAAAACAACGACCGTGCGAATGAGGAAGGGATCCATAGTTTCCCCTCTTGGGAACGCAAGAATGATTGCAGCCATGGATAATTGATAATAGGCTCAGGCATGTTGTTGATGCTGGAGGAAATCGTGAGAGCAGGGCTGGTGCGTGACTCCACAAAGCGGCAAATGAAAGCGAATCGCCGCCGTCACTCGTTCAGTGGAGCAGAGGCAAAGAACAAGATTATGAAACAAGTACTGCATTGCTTCAAGTACTGCAGAGGCAGTCATGAGCGTCAAAGGAACGCCCGTATTTGCCTGGAATCAAACATGGTATGAGTGGGACTATTTTGAAATACCTTGCAAAACCAGCGATACGGTCCCAAGTGTCAAGCAAAACAAATTCATTCACAACCTTGCTTGTGAACGGAAGAAAATTCGAACTGCAGCCTGACAGCAGTGCTGCCATGATTGTGATCCTGATGAAGTTGGCGACGGAAGGACTGATCAAGCCGACGAAAACAACGACTGTGCGAATGTGGAAGGGATCCATTGTTGCCCCTCTTTGGAACGCAAGGATGATTCGAACCATTGATAATGGATAATGGACACAGGCACGTTGTTGATGCTGGAGGAAACCATGAGAGCAGGCCTGGTGTGCGACTCCACAAAGCGGCAAATGAAAGCGCATCGCCGTCGTCACCCGTTCAGTGGAGCAGAGGCAAGGAACAAGATTATGAAACAAGTACTGCAGAGACAGTAATGAGCGTCAAAAGAACGCCCATATTGCCTGGAATCAAACATGGTATGAGTGGGACTATTTTGAAACAGCCTGCGAAACCAGCGATACGGTCCCAAGCGTCAAGCAAAGCAAATTCGTTCACAACCTTGCTTGTCAACGGAAGAAAAGTCAGACTACAGCCTGACAGCAGTGCTGCCATGGTTGCGATCCTGATGAAGTTGGCGACGGAAGGACCGATCAAGCAGATGAAAACAACGACTGTGATATTGTGGAAGGGATCCATTGTTGCCCCTCTTTGGAACACAAGAATGATTGGAACCAGTGATAATGGATAATGGACACAGGCATGTTGTTGATGCTGGAGGAAACCATGAGAGCAGGCCTGGTGTGCGACTCCACAAAGCGGCTAATGAAAGCGAATCGCCGCCGTCACCCGTTCAGTGGAGCAGAGGCAAAGAACAAGATTATGAAACAAGTACTGCAGAGACAGTCATGAGCGTCAAAAAAAACGCCCGTATTGCCTGGAATCAAACATGGTATGAGTGGGACTATTTTGAAACAGCCTGCAAAACCAGCGATACGGTCCCAAGCGTCAATCAAAGCAAATTCGTTCGCAACCTTGCTTGTCAACGGAAGAAAAGTCAGACTACAGCCTGACAGCAGTGCTGTCATGATTGCGATCCTGATGAAGTTGGTGACGGAAGGACCGATCAAGCAGATGAAAACAACGACCGTGCGAATGTGGAAAGGATTCAGTGATGCCCCTCTTTGGAAAGCAAGAATGATTGGAACCATTGATAATGGATAATGGACACAGGCATGTTGCTGATGCTGGAGGAAATCGTGAGAACAGGCCTGGTGCGTGACTCCCCAAAGCGGCAAATGAAAGTGAACCGCCGCCGTCACCCGCTCAGTGGAGCAGAGGAAAGAACAAGATTATGAAACAAGTACTGCAGAGGTAGTCATCAGCGTCAAAGGAACGCCCGTATTGCCTGGAATCAAACATGGTATGAGTGGGACTATTTTGAAACAGGCTGCAAAACCAGCGATATGGTCCCAAGTGGCAATCAAAGCAAATTCTTTCACAACCTTGCTTGTCAACAAAAGAAAATTCAAACTGCAGCCTGACAGTAGTGCTGCCATGATTGTGATCCTGATGAAGTTGGCGACGGAAGGACAGACCAAGCAGATGAAAACAACGACTGTGCGAATGTGGAAGTGATCCATTGTTGCCCCTCTTTGGAACGCAATGATGATTGGAACCATTGGTAATGGATAATGGACACAGGCACGTTGTTGATGCTGGAGGAAATCGTGAGAGCAGGCCTGGTGCGTGAGTCCACAAACGGAAAATGAAAGCGAATCGCCGCCGTCACCCGTTCAGTGGAGCAGAGGCAAAGATCTACATTATGGAACAAGTATGGCATAGCTGCAGGTACTGCTGAGGTAGTCATGAGCGTCGAAGAACGCCTGTATTGCCTGGAATCAAACATGGTATGAGTGGGACTATTTTGCAACAGCCTGCAAAACCAGCGATACGGTCCCAAGTGTCAAGCAAAGCAAACTCGTTAACAACCTTGCTTGTCAATGGAAGAAAAGTCAAACTGCAGCCTGACAGCAGTGCCACCATGTTTGCGATCCTGATGAAGTTTGCGACAGAAGGACAGATCAAGCAGACGACAACAGCTACCGTACGAATGTGGAAAGGATCCATTGTCTCTTTTGGGAACGCAAGAATGATTGCAAAAATTGAAAGTGATCATGGACGCAGGCATGTTGATGCTGGAGCAAGTCGTGAGTATATGCCTCGTGCATGAATCCACGAAGCATCAATTGAAAGGCAATCGCCGCCATCGCCCGTTCAGTAGCGCAGAGAAGGCAAAGCACAAGACAATGAAAAAAGACGCAGGCTCTGCGAATGCAGTCATGAGGGTGCGGGAAGCTCCTGTATTGCCTGGAATCAAACATGGTGTGAATGGAACTATTTTGCAACAGTGTGCAAAGCCGTCCGAAGCGTCAAACAAAGCAAACGCGTTCACAACTTTGCATGTCAGCAAAAAAAAGTAAAATTCGAAGTTTAAAGCAGTGCCGCCGTGAATATGTTGCACATGTGGAATGACTGCGTTGCTCCACTTGGCTAGACAACAGTGAATGCAACAGTGGCCAATGGACACAAGCATGTTGCTCGAAAAGGTACTGATATGGTTCAGTTTACGGAGTACGTCCCATAGCGACTCAGGCTACGAGGTACGCTATAGTGGAGGGCTCCGGTTCATTTCGGCAACCTGCGGTTCTTTAACGTGCACTGACATCGCACAGTACACAATCTTCTAGACTTTCGCCTCCATCGAAATGCGACCGCCGCGGTCGGGCGCATATCTTTGAAAGCGAAATGCTAAAGGCCCGTGTGCTGTCAGATGTCAGTGCACATTGAAGAATCCAGGTGGTCGAAATTATCCGTAGCCCTCCGCTACGGCATTCCTCATAGCCAGAAACAAGTCTGAGGCTGAGGTCAGGGAGTATGCCTGGTTCATGACACTGCAAAGCAGCAAATGAAAGCGTTCAAAGAATGTTCAACAGCGGATGAAGAAGTTCACACACTGGAAAGAAGTCGCAGCCGTACGGAGCTGTAGATAATATGGAGGCAATCTTGAGCGTGGAAGGAACGCTTGAATTGCCTGGAACGAAATATGTTATGAAAGAAGTGCGACTATTTTTCAACAGTGCACAGAAGCAGCGATTTCACGTCCCAAGCATCGAGCAAAGCAAGCTCACAACGTCGCATAATAACGAAGAAAAGTGAAATTCAAAGTTGATGTCGGTGCCGTGAATGTGATTCGAAATAAGTTTGTGACATCAGATCTGATCGAGACAACGACGAGCCCGTGCATGTGAAATGACTGTTTATGACCCACTTCGCAAAGGCAAGAATGAATGCAACAGTGGCAAATGGACAAAAGCAGGTAGTTCGTCAGAGTGTGTCTGGTGCATGAGTCTTCAAAGCAGCAAATCAAAGCGTTCAAAAAATGTTCATCACCAGCCGAAGATGTTCACACGATGAAATAATCGCTGCTGTCACTCGTTCACTGAAGCAGTGAAGGCAAAGCACAAGACCATAAAAGCAAGCAGTGCAGAGCTGTGTGTACTGAGAATGCAATCACGAGCGTACAAGAAACGCCCGTCCCGCCCCGAAATAAATATGGAACAAGAGCCAGAAGAAGAACTGTTCTGCACAAGTGTGCAAATGCAGCGACCCTATCGCAAGCGTCGAGCATGAAACATTCTTGAGGTACTCGTGGTGAGAGACTGCAAAGCAAACTCGCTCGCAATGAGGCATGTCAACTGAAGAAAATTGAAATTCCATGTTGACATTGGTGCTGCCGATAATGCGATTCCGAAGTTGACTACATCAGGATAGCGCGAGCAAACGACGAAACCGTGCTTGTGGAATGGCTTTCTTGTTGCCCCACTTGATAAGGCAAGATTGATTGCAACACTCGCCAATGCACACAAGCATGTTCTCGCTCAAAGAGGAAGTGAGTAGGCCTGGTCCATGAATCAGCAAATCAGCAAATAAAAGCGTTGAAAATGCTCAACAGCGGCCGATGATGTTCACACCCTGAAGGGGAATCACCGCCGTCACCCATTCAGCGAAACAGAGGAGGCAAAACAATACCGTGAAGTAAGCATTATGAAGCTGTAAGTACTGTGGAGGAAATCATGAGCGTGCAACAAACGGCTGTATTGCCTGGAATGAAGCAATCAAGGAGAGCAACAAGTGGAACCATGTGGAAACAGTGCACAAAAAAGCGATACTGCATCCCAGGAGTCGAGAAAAGCAAACTTGTTCGCAGTTTTTTCATCTATACTGATGCAACGTCATTAACAGTTGTCTTGTTGCCGTGAATATGATTCGAATGAAGTTTGTGACATCACATCTGATCGAGACAAGCCTGTGCATGTGAAATGGCTGCATTTATGCCCCACTTTGCAAGGCAAGGATGAATGTGAAAGTGGCCAATGAACAAAAGCAGGTTACTGATCCTTGAAAAGCTCGTCAGAGTGCGCCTGCCGCATGAATCGGCAAAGCAGCAAATAAAAGCATTGAAAATGCTCAACAGCGGCCGAAGATGTTCACACCCTGAAGGGAATTCGCCGCCGTTACCCATTCAGCAATGCAGAGGAGGCAAAACACAATACCGTGAAGTAAGCAGTATGAAGCTGTAGGTACTGTGGAGGAAATCATGAGCATGCAACAAACGGCTGTATTGCCTGGGATGAAACAATCAAGGAGAGCAACAAGTGGAACCATGTGGAAACAATGCACAAAAAAGCGATACTGCGTCCCAGGAGTCGAGAAAAGGAAACTTGTTCGCAGTCATTCCATCTATACTGAAGAAAAGTCATTCACAGTTGTCTTGGTGCTGTGAATATGATTCGAATGAAGTTTGTGACATCACATCTGATCGAGACAAGCCTGTGCATGTCAAATGGCTGCATTTATGCCCCACTTTGCAAGGCAAGGATGAATGTGAAAGTGGCCAATGAACAAAAGCAGGTTAATGATCCTTGAAAAGCTCGTCAGAGTGCACCTGGCGCATGAATCGGCAAAGCAGCAAATAAAAGCATTGAAAATGCTCAACAGCGGCCGATGATGTTCCCACCCTGAAGGGCAATCGCCGCCGTCATCCATTCAGTGATGCATAGGAGGCAAAACACAATACCGTGAAGTAAGCATTATGAAGCTGTAAGTACTGTGGAGGAAAACATGAGCGTGCAACAAACGGCTGTATTGCCTGGAATGAAGCAATCAAGGAGAGCAACAAGTGGAACCATGTGGAAACAGTGCACAAAAAAGCGATACTGCGTCCCAGGAGTCGAGAAAAGGAAACTTGTTCGCAATTTTTTCATCTATACTGAAGCAAAGTCATTAACAGTTGTCTTGTTGCCGTGAATATGATTCGAATGAAGTTTGTGACGTCACTTCTGATCGAGACAAGCCTGTGCATGTCAAATGGCTACATTTATGCCCCACTTTGCAAGGCAAGGATGAATGTGAAAGTGGCCAATGAACAAAAGCAGGTTACTGATCCTTGAAAAGCTCGTCAGAGTGTGCCTGGTGCATGAATCGGCAAAGCAGCAAATGAAAGTGTTGAAACAATGCTCAACAGCGGCAGAAAACGTTCACACCCTGAAGGGCAATCGCTGCCTTCATCCATTTAGCGATGCAGAGGAGGCAAAACAATACCGTGAAGTAAGCATTATGAAGCTGTAGGTACTGTGGAGGAAATCATGAGCGTGCGGCGAACGGCTGTATTGCCTGGAATGAAACAATCAAGGAGAGCAACAAGTGAAACCATGGGGAAACAATTCACAAAAAAGCGATACCGCGTCCCAGGAGTCGAGCAAAGGAAACTTGTTCGCAGTCTTTTCATCTATACTGAAGAAAAGTCATTCACAGTTGTCTTGGTGCCGTGAATATGATTCGAATGATGTTTATGACATCACGTCTGATCGAGACAAGCCTTTGCATGTGAAATGGCTGCATTTATGCCCCACTTGGCAAAGGCAAGAATGAATGCAAAAGTGGCCTATGGACAAAAGCAGGTTATTGATCCTTGAGAAGTTCGTCAGAGTGTGCCTGATGAATGAATCTTCAAAGCAGCAAATCAAAACGTTCAAAGAATGTTCAACAGCAGCCGAAGTTGTTCACACGATGAAAGAAAATCGCCGCTGTCACTCGTTCACTGACGCAGTGAAGGCAAAGCACAAGACCGTGAAGCAAGCAGTCCAGAGCTGTGGGTACTGAGAATGCAATCGCGAGCGTGCAAGAAACGCCCGCCCTGCCACAAAACGCAGCAATAAGAGCAAGAAGCAGGACTATCTTGGAACAGTGTGCAAAGGCACCAGAGGCGTCGCAAATCAGGCATGAAAAACTCGATGTGCTCGTGATGCGAGACGACAAAGCACACTTGTTCGCAACCTTGCATATCAGTGGAAAATAAAATTTCAAGGACAGCATAGCTGCAGTGAATGCGTTCCCGAAGAAGTTTGCGACGAGAGGACGGACTGAGCAGAGAACGACGACCCTGCGCATGTGGAAGGGATCCATTTTTTGTCCCTCTTCGGAACGCAAGAATAATTGCAACAATGGCTAATGGACCCAGGAATGTTGATGCTGGAGTGAGTTGAGTGCAACGCCTGGTCCATGGACCTACAAAGCGGTAAACGAAAGGCAATCGCCACCGTCACCCATTCAGTGGCGCAGAGAAAGCAGAATGCAAGATCTTGAAGTAATCATTGCAGAGATGCAGGTACTGCGAAGGCAATCATGAGTGTGCGAGAAACACATGTATTGCCTGGAATCGAACATGGTATGAGTGGAACTATTTTGGAACAATGTGCAAAGCGGTCAGAAGCATCAAGCAGAGCGAAAAGAGTAAAATTCCAAGTTTACAGTGGTGCAGCTGTGAATGTTTCCGAAAAAGTCTGGGGTCAGGACAGCGAGAAAATCGACAAGCCTCTGCATGTGGAATGGCTGCATTGTCCCACTCGGCAAGGCAAAACTGAATGCAACAGTGGCCATGGAACAAAAGCATGTTGCTGATGCTCAAAAAGATCTTAAGAGTAGGCCTGGTGCCCGAATATAGAAAGCAACAAATGAAAGCGTTAAAAACTTTGTTCATCAGCGACCGAAGACATTCACGCAATGAAAAGCAATCGCCGCTGTCAACTGTTCAGTGATGCAGAGGAAGCAAAGCACAATACCATACAGCCAGCAACACAGTTTTGGCACTGTAGAGGTAACCATGAGCATGCAAAAAACGCCTGTACTGCCTGAAATCGAACATGAAACAAGTGCAAGAAGAACTATTTTGCAACAATGGGCAAAGGCAGTAACCCCGTCACAAGCATCAAGCATCGAGCATGAAAACATTGTTGAGGTACTCGTAGTGAGAGACTGCAAAGCAAACTCGTTCGTAATGTTGCACGCCAATGGAAGAAAATTGAAGTTCCAAGTTCACAGTGGTGCTGCCGATAATGTGATTACGAAGTTTGTTACGTCAGGGCAGGGCGAGCAAACGACGAAGCCGCACATGTGGAATGGCTTCTGATTTGTCCTACTTCGTAAAGCAAGAATGAATAAAGCAGTCGCCAATGGACAAAAGCATGTTGCTGATGTTCGTTGCTGAATTGTTGGCAGTTGAATTTGACTACAACCTCGATGCCAACATCATGAATCGAGTGCTTGTGATGCGATAGGCCACATTTTGAAGTACCCAGAGGTCGCTGGCCCAACATGAGGTGGTCTACCCGGATTTTTCCACCTTGCGACTAAGCCGGCCTTATGTTTGAAAACAGCGACTGGTTGGCTGCCATGCGCCTGTAAGCGTGAAACTGCACACTGAAGTGTCACTGAACCAACGCCGGGTGTTAGCCTCATGGTTGTGGCAACGAAGAAGAACGGACAAGTGAGGCGCTGCATTGATTCTCGCACGCTCAACGATGCATTGGAGCATGAACGGCACTCACTGACAATCCTCGAAGACATCTTTCCCGAAGTCGATAAAGCAAGGATCTTCTGAAAACTATACCTGCGTGGTGGCTACTGACTGTTTTAGATGAGTCCAATCGCCTTAACATGTTGGCGCAGCAATGGAACGTTACCGCTGGCTGCGCCTTCCCTTTGGACTTACTGCCAGCAGTGAAATTTTCAAAAGGAACTACAGTCAGCATTTTATGGCCTGGATGGTGGGCTGGTTTTCAATGTTGAAAAGGCCGATCATGAAGCTCACTGCGATCGTGACGAGAAGGTCGAGAACGTGCTACAGAGATAGATGTCAGCAGATTAGTGTGCATCTCAACAGAGAAAACTGAACTCAACTGCTGAAGTAAGACATTTCTAGTTCACATTCTGACAAGAGAAGGGGTACATGCAACCAAAGAAGGCGCTTGGGAGCAACTGTGATCTACAAATGGCATTCCTTGACTTAAGGAACACGTTGCTACATCACTTGAAAACAAGTCTTGTCCAGCTCGGCAGGAGCTAGCGGACTACATTCGCAACGACAGAACTGTTGCAGCCAGAAGTTGCAGTCAACGTTGACAAGCAATTGGAAGAGAATATATACGAACGATGGTCTTCTACCACGACTAAAGAGCAAAGAATCTGCCACATTTAGCGGAAGGACCATATGTCACAGTACAGCAAAGCAAACAAGCCACTTTGGAAAGAGAAATAGTGACCGAGCAGTACGGCGACAGATTGTGAGGGGGAAAAGCCCCCCATGGGCAGATTCGTGATTTCCTGAGGCATGACACCGGAGGATCGAGTAAACCATACCAGACCGAGCCACATAGCGAAAGAAAAAAAAAACTTTGCAATGAAAATGGCGGATGTAGGAACACTACTAGGAAGAGGGAAAACGTAACGAACTACAAATGAGCCAGCATGAGGAGAGTTCACCGGTCTGTGGCGGTCAGTCCAGCAGTGGGAGCAAGGTGCAGTTGAGGGATCGGAGTGGACAGCGTGGCAAACGACCAATGTGTGGCTCACTCGGTAGTAGCTGCAGTCCGATGTAGGCGTGGTGGGGCCAAGCACTGCCGCAGGCCTGACCTCGCAATGGTAGTCAGAATGCCGGGTGCGAAACCACTGCAGCAGAGGTTAAGGCACTTATGAAGACTGGTTGCGCGATGAAGGAGACTGCTTCCCAGGTCCGGTCACCCGGGTATGGCGGATGAGACACCTTGACCAGCAGCAGGCCCTGCAAAAGGTAAGACAGGCAGAGATGGGCATCCTCAAGAGGGCATCCTCACCCTCACCTCATGAGGATTTTACTCGGTGAGGGTGAGGGAGGGCAAGATGCACTACCTGAAGGCGACAGTGGTGGCCCGAACCGTACTCCGGGCTAACTTTTTTTTTGTCTATGCAGCCAGTTATAAATTCCCGCTTTAAGCGCTACTTCTTGCGGCGGAGATCCCCGGGGAAGACGTAGTTTGCGCAGTCTGGAGGTACACGAGGCGAACACGAAACGCGGGTGTCGCACATCTCTGTCAACGCGATGTACTACACCGCTGACAATGCTATGCCGAAAAAAAGCGCTATTCTAGCTAAAACAGCCTATTGTTAAAAAAATGTGAAGTCTTAGGTGAAACACCCTGTATAGTGCGCTAACAAGGGGCACTGGCCGGGCCGTGCGAGTAGCCGCCGGTCCAACGGGGACTGTGGTACCACAGTCAACATTTGCATCATCAGCCCCGAGTCTGTCGGATGATCAGAGTGTAGAGTAAAACACGTAGAAATTATACCTAGTAAGGCCGTTAAATTTGAAAGTTCTAAGCCTGCTATACCGGAATGAGGTCCGA
This sequence comes from Amblyomma americanum, assembly GCA_030143305.2. NCBI lineage: Eukaryota > Metazoa > Arthropoda > Arachnida > Ixodida > Ixodidae > Amblyomma > Amblyomma americanum. The sequence goes on from JARKHS020014370.1 coordinate 134,173, forward strand.
TTTCAGGTCAGTGATGTTTCAAAGAACTGGCTGCAGTGCAAAAAAATGCTAAATTCCCCTGCCAAATCGAAGCCTGTTGGCGGCGTTGGTGGTGGAATTTTTTTTTCATACTGAGTAGTTCAGTACAGTCGTATCTTCTTTCTACTTTATTTTCGCTGTAATTGCGGTATAGGAAAGCGGTGCCGCAATGTGGTGGGAAAAGCCAACCCCTGTAGTCATACCACGGAAATAAAGCAGCAGCTTAACCAGATTAATCTGAATTATCGCTCGCTTGATCTGCCTTGCATTGTGCGATGGGCTAAAAAGAAAAATGTTGTGCTGCTTTCCAAAGAACAGGAACATCTCTTGATTTATTTCTGCCGCTGGTGAGACGTGTAACCATGTAATCTCGCGGCTGATTTTATGAACCAAATTTTATGCAGGAGTAGTAGGAAATTTGATATTCAGCGTTTGATTAATGCGTAGTAAAGGCTGAGCACATCACCAAGAGTGAAATTCAAAAGACGCAGTGGTATGGTAATTTTGTCGGGTAATGGTAAATGACCTACAAACTTTCCTTGTTCTGAGTCTGTTCTGCACTAAGCACATTGTAAGGGTCGTGGTAAACCCTACAGAATTGTTGTCTAAATATTCTTTGCGCACATTAAGTTTTTCACAGACACAACGCACACTCATTTTAGCAGTCCATATAGATAAGAATGAAATGTTACAATTGCAGGGCACATGCATGCATGCATGCATGCAGTGCGTTCCAGAAGTAAAGACAGTGATATTTTAGGTTTCATAACTGTCTCGGTTTTGCCTCTCGTATTAGCTCAAAGAACTCGCACACACGTACGCGCACATAATATAAGCGTCTAGCCTCTCCTATCATAGTGTCTTGAGGGCTTGTCTTGTATGTTTATTACTCAGTAATATCACCAGAAGTTGCCGACTAGAAATTATAACTCGAGTTTAAAATGGCTTAGTGAGGGTGAGGGAGGGCCGACGATGTGAGGGCAAGGGTGAGGGAGGGCCAGCAAAAGTGAGGATGAGTGAGGACCCGGATAACTTCAAAATGGGGGCGAGGGTGAGGGAGGGACATGAATTCAAAAGGGAAGGTGATCGAGGAAAAGTAAAAATGATGGCATTTGCCCACCTCTGGGCAGGCACGATCGAAGATCCTGCAGCGCCATCAGGATCCCCAAGCAGGCAGCAGTTCGCAGTACCCAGCACAGCGGCCACCGTTCGAGACAGCAGGAAGGAGACGGCAGTCCCCCGGTTCCGCTAGACCGGGCGGAGACAGCTTTCCAAGTCTGGTCTCCCGGGTCCACAGCAGCCGATTATCTTCCCGTTCTCTTGTGCTTTTTTCCTTGAGCGGTGTGTGCCCCACACAGCACGAAGTGGCCTGTGGAGGATACGGCAAAGCCGGAGTCCGCACATCTGCGAGACAAAAATGGAACTGTAACAGATGCAAGCGCATACAAAATGCGGCCGCTTACTCTAGCTGCGTCTGGCTCGGGGACAGTTCAGCGTTGGTGACAGCAGCAGCAGAGCGGCAGACTGATGCACGACGATGGTATGGCGCCTAAGTGTCCCCCATGCTGACAGCACGGGATAGCCAGCGTGCGCTCGTTCTTGTAGATCCTGAGGGAGAACCTGCGAGGAAAGCGGGGAAGTCGTGCACGCATTGTGAAAGACCCGACGGGCACTAGCAGGGGCAGTGTAAGCGTAAGAGGCAGACGGCGTGGAAGGAATAGGAAAATGAGCTACTGGAGAGTTATGGACGGCAGAATGCGCAAACATCTGAAGAGGCTGCTTGTAACTAATAAACACAAGCATCGACCTGGCATACTCATCATCTAAACATATAGAGCTACGGACAGAACTCGAACGCTTACTGTGCGAGTGTCCGAACAGGTCCAAGTACCACGTGGAATACGGTAAAGTATAGGTAAGGTGTGGAGGAAGGCAGAGCCAAAGTCCGTGAATCTGCGGTGATAAAAACAGAGCTGTAACAAGGGTGTAAACATACAGAATTCGGATGCTTACTCTTACAGCGTCAGAACAGATCCAAGTGACGTGTGGATAGAGGCACAGCCAAAGTCCGTGAATCTGCGAAAATATAAACAGCTGTAACAAGGGTGCACGCATAAAAAATTCAGAAGCATACTCTTACAGCGTCCGGACAGGTCCAAGTCACATGTGTAGAGAGGCAGAGCCAAAGTCCGTGAATCTGCGAAAATAAAAAAAGCTGTAACAAGGGTGCAGGCATAAAAAAATTCAGAAGCATACTCTTACAGCGTCCGAACAGGTCCAAGTGCCGCGTGGAGTACGGTAAAGTACAGTACTGTGTGGAGAAAGGCAGAGCCAAAGTCCATGAATCTGCGAAAATAAAAACAGCTGTAACAAGGGTACAAGCATAAAAAATTCAGAAGCATGCTCTTACAGCGTCCGAACAGGTCCAAGTGCCGCGTGGAGTACGGTAAAGAACAGTAGTGTGTGGAGAAAGGCAGAGCCAAAGTCCGTGAATCTGCGAAAATAAAAACAGCTTTAACGAGGGTGCAAGCATAAAAAATTCAGCATACTCTTGAAGAGTGTCCGAACAGATCCAACTGACATGTGGAGAAAGGCAGAGCCAAAGTCCGTGAATCTGCGAAAAAACGTTTGAGGTGACTGCGGTAACCCGCATTGAAGGAATGTGAAAGGATTGACGCCTCCTCGTTTCTCTGCCCCTCTTTTCCTCTTTGCTTCACTTCTCCCGTCTCACATTTACTCGATTAAGCACTGATTAAATTCATCCATTTTCCCAATTACCACAACTGTCATAAGTTCCATCAATTGCCCATTTTGAGTTTTCAAACTTGGCGCCACGCTTCGTTTTCAAATTTGGCCCCGCGCGTTGGCTCCGGCCATCCTTCTGGTTTTTCAAATTTGGCGCCACACGTTGCCCTGGCTCCGCCCACTTTTTAGACATTTTTGGCTCGAACTAATCACTATCGACAATTTTTTGCGCAGCATCCTCACATCCTCTTTCGATTACAACCATTCGCTTGGCGCTACCTCTCGTAAGTTCCTCGCAACTGCTGCGGACACGACCTTGTCGACATATATAGCCTAGTAAAGCTTTCGACTTAAAAACAACTGAATTGCGGCTCTGGCGTCACGGGAGGCGAAAGCAGCAGTCACAATCAGGGAGCATGGGAGGAATGGCACGACGCTTACGAGTCAACAGTCCAGAAGAGAGCTGCAGAATGGTCCTGCGTCCCCTGCGGTCCTGCGTTCGTTTGCTGGAACACGCGCGCAAATCTGAAAGAAAAAAAAAACCGGCCTGCAGCGAAAACAATGCCAGCATAAACCTGCTGTACTCACCATGTAGCGTAGGGTGCGGCCGCTTCTCGGAGAACTCGAGCCGCAGTGGCGGACGCGCAGACCGGAGCCAGAACGCGATAATGAAAGCTGGCCACTGACCTTGGCTGCAGCGGAAACGCGATGTGCCACAGACCGCAGGCAGCGTCCGTTCTTCGGAGTTGCTGGACGAGGGTGGCGAGAATTCCGAGCGCCGTGTACGGCCACAAACCACATGTCGCTCAAGAATTCAAGAGCAATAGCTTGCGCGCGATGGCTTTAAGGCCGTACCCTTTTGAATGGCGGATCACACAAGGAGATTACACCAATTTTTTCTTAAAGCGCTGACTTTAAGGCCGTACCCTTGTGAACGGCGGATCACAAAAGGTGATTAAACCAACCAATTTTTCTTAAAGCGCGCGATGGCTTTAAGGCTGTACCCTTATAAACGGCGGGTCACTCACGGAGATCAGACCAATTTATTCCTTAAGGCGCTCACGCGTTGGCTTTAAGGCCGTACCCTTTTGAACAGCGGATCACACAAGGAGATAACGCCAATTTCTCCCGTAACACGACATGGTGGCTGGGCCGCAAAGGCACTCGGAACGGGTGCTCATTCCGTAACGTAAGCGACAGCGGGCACTGAGCTACCCTGCCTAGTGTCAGCTAAGTCGGAACGTGCGCGCGCCGCGAATCCTAGCCCGCTGCGCTTCCGTCACGGAAAAAGGACCCGATGGCGGCGCTTCGTGAAACCTATATATACAAGCCTCGTGTTAATTTTGCTACACTGTTAACCAGTGCTGCTTTTTGTTTTTCTGGGGTTTAGTACGTCCCAAAGCGCCTCAGGCTAGGGGACGCGCCAGTGCCAATGGTTGCAAAAATGCCAGTATTCTGATAGCGAATAGCCAAGAACTCGTTTCACGAACACAGCCCGCCCTCGCCGCGAGGCTTAGCCCCGCTCTCACCTTCGTTGCCGAAGGCCTGGCTCGAAGAAAGTTCCATCGGCGCTCCTCGGTAGTTCCCGAGCTCAAGGGTTTTGCAGCGCCTCCGGGAAATGGCGAAGATGACAGCAGCCAGCTGGCAACGCACACACAGCCACGGCGAGAAGCACCGCACTGCAAAATGAAAATAGCCAAGAGCTCGTTTCACGAGCACATGACACCCTCGCCACGAGGCTTAGCGCCGCACTCACCTTCGTTGCTGGATGCCTGGCTCGAAGAAAATTCCGCCCGCGCTCCTCAGTAGTTGACGAGCGTAAGGGTTTCGGGGCGTCTCCGGGGAATGGCGAAGACGACAGCAACCAGCTGGCAATGCGGACGAAGCCGCGGCAAGAAGCACCGCACTGCAAAATGAAAAAAGCCAAGAGCTCGTATCACGAGCACGACACCCTCGCCGCGAGGCTTAGCGCCGCACTCACCTTCGTTGCTGGATGCCTGGCTCGAAGAAAATTCCGCCCGCGCTCCTCAGTAGTTAACGAGCGTAAATGTTTCGGAGCGCCTCCGGGGAATGGCGAAGACGACAGCAACCAGCTGGCAACACGGACGAAGCCACGGCAAGAAGCACCGCACTGCAAAATCAGAATAGCCAAGAGCTCGTTTCACGAGCACATGACACCCTCGCCACGAGGGTTAGCGCCGCACTCACCTTCGTTGCTGGATGCCTGGCTCGAAGAAAATTCCACCCGCGCTCCTCAGTAGTTAGCGAGCGTAAGGGTTTCGGGGCGTCTCCGGGGAATGGCGAAGACGACAGCAACCGGCTGTCAATGCGGACAAAGACACGGCAAGAAGGAGCGCACTGCAAGGAGCACCGCACAGCGAAGTGCCCTCATCGCTCGTCTGACAGCGAGGAAGGCAGAATGGCGTCGTCTGGGCCTGGCTGACAGCCTGCGCATGCGCTGCTGACGCTGGCAGAATGTTCTCGAAGGCGCTGTGTGCGTCGTTCGAGTTATCGCGATCAGTGACGGAGCGTTTTCATATATTTTTCTTGCACGACCCCCCCCCCCTCTCGCTTTTCCCAGCTTCAATTTAACCCCATGCGATCTTCGACAAGAGGTGCCACACGTGCGCAGGCGGCAGCCATGACGATGCACCGGCGCCGCTCCTTCGATGCATGCGGACCATGCTCGCAACGTTTTCAGCGGCATGACGTTTTTTTTTTCTTTAGATGACGGTCCGTATCTTATCTGGTGCGAGATGCTCACGATGATGGGATACGAAGACGCTTACACAGCGCGTCTTTTTTTAACCTCAGCAAGTCCCGTCTGTAGCAGCGCTGCTTTGGCGTTCATTTTATTTTTTCAAAAGTGCGCGTTTTCCACGGCCGGCCACGAAACTTGGAATTATGGCCGTCAAGACAGCAAATTTTGGAAATTAGAAAGCATACGCAAAACTGCCTGTCTTCCTTTGTGCTCTTGACGTTTCACGCGCTTCAGCAGGTGTACTAGAGTCGCGGCGATAATTAAGTGATTTGCGTAAATTCACCAAATAAGATGTCAGCCTTTTCAAGGTGCAGTCGCGGGTACTCCTTGGCTGCGACGTTGTTTTCACTGCCGATTACACTCTGGTTCAAACGTTGACGTTTTCAAGAGGTCAAATAATGAAACATAGAAACCGCATGCCGGTTTGCTTTGTTGTTGTTGTGTACCTCACAAAACGGCACATACCTACAAGGGAGATTGGCCGCAACCAGGCGTTGACTACTTGCATGTTGCCATTTGCAGCAGCCGCGCTCTTTGACGACGTCGTCGTTCTTGGTGGATATTTTGCTGGCGGGGCGGGTAAATCCAGAGATAGTAAGAAAAAAAAAAGCTGGTGCGACCACAGCAGAGCTCCTCCGTACCTGCTCCTAATAATTTGATGGTGGTGGGGTTGAATAGCTACCACCCCTCGATTCATCATTCTCATTTCTCTTCACAGTTTTGGCCGCCGTGTGAGTCGACTGTTTTCGTTTTTTCACCGTCTTCTGTGTTTTTGCAGCCTGAACAACATAGCTCACTTAGCAAAGAGCAGCTTGTTTCCCTATCTCAGGTACTATCGGGCCGGAATGAAGCGTGAACATGGGAACGCGTGGCCTTTGGTTAATTTTGATACCTACAGTTAGGCGCGAAAAGCACCACGTGATTTAGATGTTACGCCGTCGTAAAACTGGGCTGTTTCAGTGTCCTTTACGGTTACGACCTCCATCGATTGAAGGGTTGCTTGCTTCTCATATGTGCGTGATCCCTATCGAGAAGGAGTACTTGCGCACGCACTCACAACAACACGGTTGTTCAGAGAACTATCATGGTTTGTATGATCGTATGACTATTTTTCTTTTTTTTAATGCGAAAGCAATATCACGTTAGGCCGGCACAGGAGGTGTCCGCAGTAGGTTTCGCCTTAGCTGACGTCATCAGCTGATGGCATCAGCAGTAATGACCCAATTTGTCTGACACTTGATGTAAAAATGGTATATCAGTATTGATCTGTCAGTAACATGTAATTATCTTAATTGATTAGCACAGTCAATACACCTAATTACAGATCATAATTATCACACTAAATAATTACAGTGACTAATGTTTACCATTGAGTAATTAATCGGGTTAATTAATTGTGCTAATCAGTGAGACCATGCGACGTCATAAGAGTGCGACGTCATCCATACGTCTGATGACGTCACGCCCACACCCAATCAGAACTGTACAGTAACAACAAGTTCACATCGTCGAGTGGTAGCATCGAAGATCAAAGAACGACAGTTTGATGACGTCACACTCTTATGACGTGACATGTTCATACGTCTGATCACGTCACGCCAACAACCAATCAGAGCACAGCAACGAAAGGTCACATCGTCGAGTGGTAGTGGTAGAGGGCTAGGGAGTGGTAGCATGGATTGGTCATTCTCTGCACTCTTAGATCCTTTTTATAGTTTTCCTATAGCACTAGTGCAGCGGTCAAGCGAAGCGCCACTGCCCTTCCATGGCAGGTGCTGCCACAAGTGGAACTTGGGCTGTTTCGGTTGGGTTGCGATCCAGTGTGCTCTTCCTAAGCAGCCTCTCACGATTTATTGATCTTCGGCCTCACTGGAGCCTGAGCGCAGGCCTAGCCGCTGCTCACCACTCGGTGGGCAGGTTTGCAGCCCGCCGTAAAACCGGCTTCAGACAAGCAGACAATGACTAAACGCAGGGAATAGCCTTGTGCACTAAAATAGAAGGGAAAGATGTGATTTACGGGGGAATGGAAGGGTCGAGGCGGAGGGGAGGGTGAAACAAGCCTCTCGCCCAGAGGAAACACGCTAGTGTACTTTGAAATAGATTGCCTCGGGATGTAAACTAATTAGAATTAGGTTGTTTTTGCATTTGACAACCCGAGACGAGAAAATTTCTGGAGAACGAAGCATGCAGGCTTGTGCACATAGACCAAGACACCGAAACAACCAACGTTTTCCGAGCTGTTTATTGATTGACGCTCCATCAAGGAATATTTCGCACCATTTCACTTTCTTCGATCAGTGTGAAGACACAGGTGGACAGGGCGAATACCAAGGAATACCTGGCACAGTTGTCAGAGACTGTATGAGGTACAACGACTTCCTGTCATGTCCGATAAGAGAGAGCGGACACTGTTCTGCTGCACCAAACGTGCATCTCATTGACTGCTTGAATTATGCATGCACACCCACAGGTTAAAAAAACAAGATAGCATGACCAAGGCATGGCTCTGCACGACACCATGTCATGGCAAGATAACCGCTGGCCCTTAAGGGTAACGAAGTGGATTCCAAGGGAAAGTAAGCGTAGCAGGTAGCGGCAGAAGGTTAGGTGGGCGGATGAGATTAAGAAATTTGCAGGCAAAGGGTGGATGCAGCTGGCAAAGGACAGGTTTAATTGGAGAGACATGGGAGAGGCCTTTGCCCTGCAGTGGGCGTAGTTAGGATGATGATGATGATGATGATGAAAAACCACTCACATTGATGAAATGCCGAAATATGATCATGTTCCAAGCAAGGCTTGTGGCTGAGAATCACAGAATCAGTTATGTCCACTACAGGAACGTAACTCACTCTCCATCATAAAAAAAGCACTTGCTGTCATGCTATACCTCCCCTTTCTTGCGCTCTGATCTGTTATTACATTGTCCACATTTAATGCACCGTTGTTTCTGCGCTGATGATTATTCGATGCGAACGCACAAGACAGGGGGAACGATAGACACAAAAACGAGACGTTAAACCGTTTGGGGAGGTGGGGGGGGGGGGGGCGGTACAAACGCTCGCCTAGATGGCACAGATTCCTAAAAATTCATTTTACTCTTTAAACAAGCATTCGAATTTAGTATTCTTAGAATTTGTCCGCAAGAGCAGCAACGGGAGCAACTGAGCTTGCGCACGTGGTTATGATGCGTTCTTTTCTGCATTGTAGTGCACGTGCGAGTAGCCTTTGTACGAAAAGCTAATTATTATGTCGCTAACTTGAGACCAGTGTGTTCGCCAAGGTTGTCATAGAATATAGATAGAAGGCTAAAACAAACTCGCCAGAATTCAGTTCACCAATACGCCGCCGCCGAGCAGGGTGAAGACAAACTGCGTCGTCTGCTACGGCGTCCGCCATTTTGAGCCCACTGCTTAAAGGGACCCCGAAACACATTTTCAGTGCTTTGTTTTGCCTGTTGGTTGCATAGAATGAGTTATAGTGATGCTATTAGCATCAGTCGTACCGCGTATACTGTAGTTTTTAATATTTTAATTAGCTCGCAAAAACAAATTCGTGGCGCTGACGGTGTCACCATACAGTGGCGGTTTTTTAGCAGCGGATATGACATCACTTTGTGCGAGCTTGATGATAGGACAAAGAGTAAATATACTACAAATTGGGTTAATAACTAGAGATACGTTTTGTCAAGTTTTTGTTTTATATTACATTAACAAAACCAACTTGTTTGCCCTAGATAAAAGCACTGTAAATCAAGTAAAACAAAAACACGCCACCAGAGGCACTGGCTACTTTTTGCATCGAAGGACATTGCGCCTCTCTGTAAACATCCTACGACCTAGCACTAAACACTTATGGCTACTCTCTATGTATCTGAGAGCGGCTTTGCGGAATCGATCCGATCGAGCCATTGCACTCTATAAGCGTTCGTTTCGTTCCCAAGGAAGGATGCGTTCGTTTCACATTTAGCAGGCAGTGCGCATCGTGTTTGTGGAGAATCACCGGGCGGTGGCGCCAGATGGCGCCACGTTCCCGTCAACAGTGCGCGCTCTTTGCTCGCCGTGGCCAACCAGCGCGCTAGGAGCGACGGGCGATGGTTGGCGGTAAGCAGTAGCGGTACGCGCTATGCTAAATGTGTCTATCTTGCGCAGGCTGTCACGCCGTCGCAGTATCTCGCGCTCGAGTTCGGATCCATAAGTAAGGGAACGTCACTGATCAGTGTTCCCTTCTGCGCCGTCGACGTGACGGTGAAGCATCGCTGGATCAGCTGGGCGTTCACATGGTTGTTGTAACCATGCAAACGGCGCTACCAGCCTTGGCATGAACGAGTTACAGAGAACAGGCAACCATGGAGTGCAAACTTCCGCCACCTGTAAGATACGCTGTTTTGATTGGTCGCCCTGAGTGTCGTCATTGGGAGAGTGAAATGGGAAGCTGCGCGAAAATCGAGATGAGGGCAGAATTTTGTTTGCTTGTATTTTGAAATTTCTTCATTGAATAACTCCCGTTCCTATGCATCGATTCTCGTAATTCTTTTTGAGTCAGCATCTGTGTGACAAAGAATCCATCTGAAGCGTAACCGGTATCTGTTCAAGCGGTGTTTCGTAAGCTCCGCCGTAAGGGTATAACGCGATAGTGCTAATGCCCATACATGGGGAATTGGTCATTCTCTACTCAACATTGATAGATCGCTGGGAGTCCTCATACCACTCCTGCTCCAAGAAGCTAGGCAACACACCACTGCCCTGCGATGGCAGGCGCTGCCACCGGCAGTGCTTGTGCAACCCAGGTTGCTCTCCCTTAGAAGCCTCTCACGACCAATCTAACGATTCGCGTGTTGCAGGATGTGATGGGGCCACAAGGCCACGTGACCTAGGTGGCCCACCTGCCCTCAAGGTTGTTTCTCCAGGGATACTTTGTAGATTTCTTTCCATGAGCGGCTGTGGGGCTTCAAACGGTTGCCAACGCCGGACAACTTTTCCACGACATGGGGTATAACACTCTCGCGTTAAGAGAAGAAAGAAGATGGCTGCGGAAACTGCCACATGTTCATCGGACACCTGGCAAGATCTTGACTGCCTCAAGAAATTTTCCAAAGGTGTGAAACATATATAAATAAGAACACTCAAATACATTGGTACCAGCCTTCCATTACACTAGGCAAAACTGCTCGAGGTGCTTGAATGTGGCTCTGCATGGTACTCTTACACTTACAAATTTAGATTGGTTAGTAGGAGGCTGCCAGAACTACCATGCACGAAATCACTGAACAATGCTACAGAAGCAAATATAGTACACTTTATTTAAAAAACATACATGGTTGATTCCAAAGGTATATGTACACACAAAAACACTGCAAGTTACAAACAAGCAGAAGGTAACAAATGCCATTCACATGCAACACAGTAAAATGACGAAAGGATCCCATCCTAATTCGAACCCTCATCAGTACAATATTGCTAGTAAAAAGGCACAAAATGCACGCTTGCATTCTGCACACAATTTTGATCAGTCTTAGTACATTACTTACCTATGCACTATATGACCTTCTGCACGGCATCATGTAAAAGCAAACCAGCATACATGTGCAAAAAACTTAAATAAAATGCACAAAAAATGGGCACCCGTTTCAGTGTGTTACATCGCTAGTGTTCAAAAACATGTTAGGCAATATAACATTTACATTATTCTTCATTCACCACATGCAACTATATGCACACATATAGGTATACTGCGTATACATTCTAATAGCATAGCTGACACATACTGTACACGTGGCATTTTGCACAGTGAGAAACCGCAGCTCATCAGATTGTTGGTGCAAATAATGCCAACAGCTGTAGATTAATGGTCCTAACCGACAGTGTTATGGCAAGCTGCACGTGCTCCCACGTCGTTTCTCAACCGCCATGCAACTGTCCTCAAAAAACGTGGTGCATGTATTGTCCGAAGCCAAAAGCATATGAGCCGCCCTGCACACACTCTAGGTACTCTATGGAGGCTTGATACAATCCCTGGCACAGTGGCTCACAAACTTTTGACACAGACTGCATATAAATTCGAACACACACAAAACCTTCAAGTGCGGGCCCTAGCATCTGCAGGGCAGGGACCCTACTGGCAGGCTCAAATCTTCCAAGATGCAGGAAGAGAAAAAAAAAGAGAGAGAACAATCACAACCACAAAATAATTACAGAAAATGTGAAAACTATAAGCTTGGCTTGGGATAACTGACACTTCGTGCTCAATATCTTGTGCGGTTAAAAACCCCTGTCAATACCCAAAGTTCAGTTATTGGGAAAAGAAAGAAATGGTCCCTGTGTTATGCCATAACAAAAGTAAGAAGTTAAAAGCAGTCAATGATGAGACAGTCTGATTATGAGATTCAATAACAAGAACATGCAGCAAAAAAAATAATAAAAAATAGATATATCCCCATACACCTCCCTGCATACAAAATACATTTGGTATTGCTTTCAGTGAACACTCACTTGGTTACTATTTAGTGATGAGATTACCGAACCCATAATTAACAAATCACGACCTCCCCCACAATTTTGCTCAATGGAAACAAAACAAACTGTCGATGAATATTAAAGGAATATTTAAAAAGTCACTGCCTCAAACGTCTAGTTTTAGATAAAAGGCAATCGCCAAAATACTAGATGAAAGTGAGAGGAAACAGTATATGGACATTCTTTTCTGCCATGTCGGCGAGGCATTTCTTTTTCAAAAACTGAAACAGCCATTAATACGCACACAGTTACTCTGTCTTTATTCACCTAGCATTTAAGCATGGTGAGAATATGGTAACTCACTCAGAGAGCATTGTAGCATGTTCATTCAGTGGCAAAAGAAAAAAAAGAGAGAACCTTTGAATGTGCAAAGGCATAAATTACATGCATAGAATAAAAATTTTGCTCCGAAACCCAGCGGCAGTTCACACGTAATTCTGATTGCTCGTACCTGTGAAAAAAATTCTGCAGGAGGAAGTGTTGGAAGGGCAAACTATGCAGTCATGAAAGGGAGTAGTTTCATTCTAAAAAAAAATATGAGGAGTAGCCTAAAGCATCGAGTGAGCAGACCCATAAAACAGACCTCGAACAAATGTGAGCAAGATTTCTCTCCACTGGTCAAGTGTGCCGAGGGGGCCTTTTCTTCTCTTGCTAAGGAAACACTTTGGACTGATGCACAACGTGTGCAGGGGATGGTTTGGTCAGATTTGCATAGGCTACCAGTTCTCGAACTCTGCACAAAATTGAACTCTAACTAATGGGGAAAAAGGAACATGGTTATCGTTTTACTGCGTCACATTAACTTTCGTTGACACAGCACAAGCTTGAACAACGGCCACGACGAAAGAGACATCCAGCGATGTTTCATATGAGGAATTCTTGCTCTTTTTCGGAGAACTCTAGCGACAGAATTTGGCGAACCAGGATTCTTCGTGGGTTTTAGAAAAGTGTTGAGAACCAAAACTTTGCATTATTTTTTCTACAAGTATCTATTTTCCCAAAACTTGTGCAGAAGAAAAAGGCCCATAAATAGGGATCTTCATGTCTAGTTAGGGGAACTTTTTATTATAGCATGGAACATCATTATACTCATTACGCTGACTGGCATTTGGTGAGGATGAGAGAAGATGACAAACACACAGACTTGAGAAACAGTTCTTGTTCAGGCGGGAAGCAAAGTATTGTGGCCACTTTAACTAGGACAACAAAAAAAGTGTGAGAAAAAAGAAAATCAGCAGCAGAATCGAACATGGACAAGTGGCAACAATATGATAAAGGGGGAAGGAAAAAGAAGGAAAGAAAACATTCCATCTAACAAGAAGAATGCCAGAGAAAAAGAAAAATATAACCAGAAAGCAGAACCAGATCACACAAAATAAGAGTAAAGAAGAGAGGTGGAAGGGAAATGATAACAAAAGCAGGCAACTGGAAGCACTGGAACAAAATAAAGATTCTACTCTGGCCAGCTACAAGACCCTGCAAGAGATGCAGTTTTTATGGTCCCACTTTTTTCCTTTTTTTTTCCTTTTCTCTTTACTGTTCCCACATTTGGTTCTGGTGCTTTTTCTTTTCCCCCAAGCATGTTACCCCCACCCTATCCACATCACAATTGGCCCTCACTACCTCCACATGAGTCCTTGGAATGCAAGGCCTAAGCCAATGATGAGGCCAGCAAGGAAAAGTTCTCGTGTTGAAACATTGCTCACCGACCTGAGGCTTCTCATGTGACCTTTGTTTAAGTTTGTGCTGTCCAGAATTCCACCTACCATGACGTTTCATTCCTTGGGCTGTCCCAGTTCTGTCTTGGGTCAAGAAGCCTTGACAAAATTGCCCTCCCACCTTTTTTCTGGTCTCTCAGTCAGCAGAGACCAGACAGAGGAATGGTCAGTTCTGAATAGCTTTTCAAATGTCTAGGATTCCAGATTTAAAACACAACAGCCATAAAAAAAAAACTGCATCAATAATTCTGACAACACCCAAGAGACGACAAAGGCGTCGCGACAACTCATATGGGATGCATCTACAAAGCAGAATCATAGCCCAGCTTTCAATGTAACACGCCGGAAGTGGCAGTGACAAGCAGGCACAGTATCCGACTAGGCAGCCCCAATGACTTGAGAAGCACTTCCGCAACTTGGCATGTACAAGACTTCCTTCTTGTCTTTGTGCACATGGCCAAATATAAAAGTAAGATTTTTAATTGCCTAACTGCCCATATTGCCACTACAAGACCAGAAAAAAAAAATTCTTTAGTAGAACCCTCTAGCAAGCAGTTGGTTCATTTCGAGGAAAGTTAAGACTCTGCAAATATGACACTGAACATTCGTTTTCACCGACACATTCGGTGCCACATTTGTTTCCTTGCCTCTTGTCTTTGTTATAGTCATGCAATCTTAACTTTGCTCAGAACAAAAATGACCTCGCAAACTGCCAGTAGCAACCGACAAGTGAACTTTCAAGTGAGAAAAGGCTGTTTTAACTTTCTTCAAGGTTAAAAACCAACAGTAAAACACAAAGATGTACAAGAACAGTGTATAAAGCAAAAAAAATCTTTCTGGGCAGTGTTATGACAGTTGCACCTTTGCTATCGCAATCAAGAACGCTTTAATTGAGATTAACCTGTACTCAACACAGAACTGACGACTCCTGGTTAGGAAGCTTGCCACTATCTTTTCAATTTGAGGAGCTGCCAGGAAAAGCAGATGAACTCTGTCTTCGAAAGCCTAAATCCATCCTATAAATTATAAAATAAAGGACCCTGAACAACAACAATCACCTCTAAGAACAAGCTGTTTACACTGACAGCATGCAGACAAAGCACAACTACTTCAGTGTTGTTAATACTGCAAAAATGTCACAGCATTGTGCAAAACCTGTCACACACTGATATCACCCAAGACATTGGGTATTTCTGAAGTCATTAAGCAGCGACAGGAGCAGCTCATGAATGATATTGCAGACAAGCAAACCTGTAAGAGACTCGCCAAACACCTAAGAATTAAAGCCGACAAAATTCTCGCCATGTGCACCGCCACGGAAACAAGACATGCAAACATAGCATGAGAAACAACACGAGCCAATCATGAAATGTAAAAGTTAATGTGGAAAGCTTTGCTCAACGCTTAGCACTGCAATGTCCATTCAATCTCAAGCCTGTTCACAGCATCAGCTACGTTTTAATGAAAAAAATGGCCCCCTAAGTCACACAGCACAGTACTCTTCCAATCTAAAAAGAAGTGACAAAAGTATGACACAGTCAAAGCCAAAATTTGTGTTGGACTACACTGCCTTGCCCCCGTACAGAATACCAAGCCACACGTGCTGGTGGAATGGCATAGTCTGCCAACTAGGTGTTTTTGTACTTGTGTTGTTCAATGCTTCCAAAATGACACTGTCTGCGTGCAACACGCATCAGCAGTTCAGCACTACAAATGGTGAAAACTCACAGGTGGTGCAACTATCAACCTGACTCGACATTATGCAAAGGACACATTTCTTCGCAGTGTTACACCTATATTTGAGTGGACCTTCTCACAAGCAGTGGCTGCACATACAGGTGTACTGGCCTCTTGAATTTCTACGTAGTAGAACATGCAAGACGTCTAGTGTTTGAAGGGCAACTCCAGGGGTTTTTCAACTGTACGTTTCTCTCTTGTTCCTAATCATCTCCACCTAGTCTTGGCCACCCAAATGCAGCATTTCATTCTTGCACAAATTTATCATAAGTCTCCTATTTATGTAGCCTAGGTTCAGCTGATCACAACGGGCAACACTGCATCTGTGATGTCAAAGATGTTACCGACATTTCGATGACCACTCATAGCATCCTGAACTAGCTTTAAAGCCTGTACTAGGTCGTCTCATGCATTTTACGAATGGAGTCATCAATTTCAGTTGCTATTTCAGTCATTCAGTGCAAGTATGAGAGTTCTCCCAATAATGCTAGTGACGTCACTGCTGCGTCAAGCAAAGTATCGTCCCTCGTCACGAACAGGGTTTCAGTTCGCAGTTTTAAAATAACTCCACTCGGTATAGGGAATGTGACGCAATCAATGTAGTTGCCCTTCAACGCTCACCTACGTCCATACTGCTGACAACACATTGCAGGCACCAAACACAATCCACACGGCACAGGTGGCAGTCACGCTGGGCTCTTGTATGTGTGGTGGCAGCCACAGCTCTTCCGCAAGGTCTTGATGATGCTGGTACCTGGACACGTGACAACTGCACCACACTCCGGGGATGTCACCACTGCTTCTTCCCGAGCCAGTCAACAGGGCACAGTAGGGCTCAGGAGGAAAGACTTCTCTAAAGCAGTACACAGAATGGGGCATTGTTCCTGGTCATGGTTTGCCGTGATCAGGCGAGGGGCCCACACCTCAAGCCCAAATTCAAGTATTTTTGATGTGCTGCCACAAACGCAGACTTTGCTGGCCAAGGGGCCGGGAACCATTGCTCTGCCACCTCCCAACGGCAGCTTACGTAAGGGTGAATAAGTTTTTGTTGACCCGAGTGCATGTCAAAGCTCCAGGGTCTGCTTGTAATGCACATGACAAAAAAGACTTTGGACTGCAATGCTGCTTGCGGAGGCCAGTGTTATGGAAGGGGGGGAGGGCTGTGTTTGGTAGTAGCTGCCGGTTCAATGCAGAGATGTCTGGTGCTGCCTCTCTCATGGACAGTGATTGGTGTTCAGTCCCTGGACTACCAATGCAAGAAGGAGATTTGTGAAATTCAACAGCCCACACACAAACTCTATTACATGAGCCGCAGCGGCATGAGGCAACTTGGCTGTGAAGATGAATCGAGTGAGAAACAGTAGCAGGGGATCAGCAGGCACAAGTTCAGGCGCCTGCATTTCTCTACTTCACACTGTCCACTTAACAAAGCACCCTGTCTAACAAGGCCGGGAACTGCTGAAAAATGACTATGGATTTCACGCACGTCCTGCAACCACCTCGCACTGCTGAGGACGTCAAGACACACCCGGCGCCTTCCACGAAGACGCCCAGCCCTCTCTTTCCGATGCTGCGGCCAGAGCTCAAACCAAGTTGGGCCCCTTTTGTTTCACACGCAGGTGCTGTACGCTTGTCCACTGTGGGTGTAGGTGGCTCTCTGGCCCTGCGGCTCGAGGCTTACATCCTCGGCTGACGGCGTCACCTGGAGGCTCACCGAAGGTGTGCTGCTGCTGGCGCCACTGCTCCCAACGGGCTCTGCATTGCTGCTCCCACTGCACACGGCCTGCGCAGTCAGGGGAGAACACTGTCAATCATTCTGCAAATTGTCCACTCGATTAAAACACTGCCGAACCCACAAGAAAAAATTCAGAGGACAGTTAAACTCTGTGCAATGCGAGATTCAACGACAACTGTTAGCAGTGGTGAATATGATACATATGATATCGTCATTTGTATTCTCCTCTGGCAGGGTGTGAGTGATATCACTATGGTCATACTTAAAACAACGCAAACAAGACACAGACACAGTAACAGATGTGCATACAAGCACTGACTTACAACTGATAGTTGTAAGCCAGTGCTCATGTGTCTCTCTCTTTCCGCACACATGTCTTGTTTGCGCTGTTTTGAGAACAACCACCAACTCACCCAAGCTTCCACACTTGAGACTGTGATGTCAGTGTTCAGACCACTGAGCGTGGCATGTTGCATAGGCGTCATGCATGACATCATTGCATGGTGACCAACTGACATGCTGCAGTCTTACGCCAACACTGCCAAACTAGGAAACTTGCCCTTCACTGTCAAGCACCTATTTTTAGATTTTTAGAATGCTCTCAATTCCGTATCATACAGCCTCTCATTACAAAAACTAAGTGAACTTCAGATGCCACACGAGTTGCTTTTTTTTGGCCAGTGATGGCTACGAGTTGGGGGCAGACTTACATCTGGAGCCGACGTATACACTGCAATAAACAATAGTCCTGAAACAAAGTGGGAAAAAGGAAAGGTGGAGGTTTGAGGCACACATCGGATTCAGGTGCTCGGGTAAACCCAAAATAGGCATTCTAAGGTTCCACTGAACCCAGCCTGAGAACCCCTGTGCTAGGATGAAAATGGGTGGAGTGCAACCATTTTGTTTTGCCCAAGAATTGCAAGTACAATTTTCAGTGCGCTAATTTTATTCGACATTAGACTTCTTTTAGAGCTATTCAGCAATTTCAATCTGTGCTGAAATTTAATTATTTGCACACTTGCAGTTGTAAAACTTGAAACCACAATGTGTATTTAAAAAAATTCATTGGAAGCACTGAGATATCTCTTAACTGCGGGAAGGCGAAAGCCATTTGCGACTCATTGCACTGATTTGAATTTGAGCAGTGACGTCACGCTGCGCATGCGCAGTTGTTGCTTGCCGGCGGATCACACCACCCGCCACAGTAGGCAGTTTGCTCGCAGTCCAGTTGGCAGGCTGCATACCTGCCAACCTGGCGGGATCAAAAATCAGAAGATTTCTTATTCGCACCAAAGAAAGTGAGGGGGGGGGGCGTATGTTCACCTTTCTTTATGTCAAATTCAGAAGTGTAAGATCGCAAAATGTTGTGCAAATACCACCACGCTCACATAATTTGCGCACCTATTTTCTTTAAATTAAGGCTGCATTTTCTGAACGCGACCTAAAAGGCACTACAGTGGTCATAACGCGCAACATATACTGTATATGTAGACCTGGCCACCAACTATAGCATCCCTCGCTAGCCAGAAAAAAAGAAGTTGACTCCAAATATAACACGCATATAGCCCCCCACAACCCACGTTACGTAGTTCCCCACGGGATGGCATGACGGTGCGTGTGCTGCTCACAGCAATAAGCCAGCAACAATACAATCGCGAAGATAGCAGTGGGAGGCAAAGGAGATAACGGGTGCAATAAAACGGCACCCTCGCGAGTGACCCGGCTCACTAGCGGAAAACTGAGCAGAAAACTGCTCTGTAGTATCAGATTCGGGCGTGCGCGAAACTAACCGTCTGGGAAAGCGACCGCCAACGTGAGAGCCGGCTAAACGGCACACAATTCGTGCCCTCATCAGTCACACCTTTCGCAACCACATTAGGCGACGCGACCGCGCCAATCTTCCCAAACCTGCCTTGCGAGCAACCATGTACGTGTTGCTGGTGTGGTGCAACAGAGTGCACAAAATATGCGAGTAACATTTTTTTTAAATTCGGGTAAAAAGTTGGGGCTGCTAAAATTTTGCGAGTAAATACTGTACCTTTTCTTGAGCTTTGATAGCACCATGACATCAAGCACAATAAGAGAATTTGCTGCGCACTGCACACGGACGGCCTAGCTAACCCTAAACATACAAGCAGCAGCGACACTACAGTGAGCAACAGCAAGCACGAAATCATGCATGAAATTTGACCAGCCACAGCTACTCTGACTTTCATTGGCTGCTTAGCCGATGATGCTAGTGCGACCGTTGATGGTGATGCTGGCGATTATGGCACAGTTGCTGATACTGTGGCGCCGGTTTCACAAAAACCATTCTTGCGCGAGCAGAGACAGCTTTTCGGGAGATGTAAGGACGTGGTCGTACAATCGGAAAGTTCAGTCAAAAATCGGGAGTCTCCCGGGCAAATCAGGAGGGTTGGCAGGTATGAGGCTGTGATCACGTAACCTAGGATGTAACAGACAGGCAAGGTCATGTGACTGGACGGACGGTCACCGCGAGTATGAGCCATTAGAGGCTTTCGCAAAAATATGCAAAATTGGTCATTCTCTACATAACATTCATAGATCCTTGGGAGTCTTCACGCCACTCTTGGCGCAGTGGTGCAGCGGCTAAGCAATGTGCCTCTGCCCGATGACGGCAGGCACTGCCACCAGTTGTGCGAACCAGGTTGCTCTTCCTGAGCAGCCTGCCACGACCAATCATTAATTTAACTGCCACCTGCCACTGTCAGCAGTTTGCTCATAATCCGGTGGGTAGCTTGTGATGACGCCACAAGGTCACGTGATGACCTAGGTGGCCCACCTGCTCCCAGGTTGCTTCTTTGCGGATTTTTCGCGGGTTTTTCGCTCACGGTCAACGACACCGGCTCTTCTGCGGCACAAGCTCCTTAACGCTATCTCGCTGAAGTGCGTGACGCGAGTGCCTGCCCCGGTGACGCGCCACTGACCTTGAGGACTTGCTGGCAGGCATCCGAGTCCAGGGGTATGGGATCCTCGTTCTCACGGTTGAAGATGATCAGTGCAATCTTTGCCGGGTGGGGTACAGCTGGCGGAAGGCTGGGCCTCTCACTGTCGCTCTCCCTTCTGCTCTTCCATGGTGGCCTGTCCGAGGGAGGGAGGACCCGGTGGCTCAGACTCCAGGCAAAATTAAAGAGGACAATGGCGACGGTCCATTCAAAACATCTTTATCAGAACACGCAGTGCAAAGAGCTTGCACCAAGACTGCTGCAGAAAGTGATCCACAGTTTCAGTAATGCGTGCTCCAAGAGTGTGCCCTTCTCTGGAATCAGCGATGCAGAGAGCTACTCACGTAGAAAATGTTACACCTTTCGTAAAAACTGGGCCCCCCTCTCCTTTGTGCTAGCAGTCACCTTTTCGTTCTGGATGCTGTTGTGCGGGCCGTGGTTGATGACTGGGGGTTGAAAGCAGACAGGTCCAAGTAAGGGGTGTGGATGTGGATTTTTCCTGCACGAAAAAAAAAAAATTTTTCAGTAAAATGGCAAAAGATCGTGCCACGGAGTAGCAGCAGTGAGTCAAAAAGACAGCAGGAAACTAGGAAGAAATAAAGTGGCAACCACTTTTACATTCCCATATAATATACTCTTTATTTTTGTATGAACTACACCTACCAAACTTTAACTCTTATGGGATTTATTTTTGCTTTGTTTCGTTTCTTTGCTTTTTGTTTGCGTACCGCTTATTACATCCAATTTTTTTTTTGTACTGGTATCAGTGTGCCCTTATACACTCTCTTGTCCCCACCTTATGTAATGCCTACAGGACTTTAAGGCTTCTATACATGAAATGAAAAAAAACAAATGAAATTATTGATACAGGCAAACCTCAATTAGTCCTCAGGGTCCCTTAACCCCCTAAGGGCTCACTAAAAAAAAATTATCAAAATGACTTTTTTTATCACGCGAAATGTTTCAGAACATTAGAAAAATAACAATATCTCTGGAAACATTTTATGGTGAAGAATAATAGTTTATTTACTCTCAGCATGGCGCCAAGGGGGGTCGAGAAGTGGCGGTCGCCACTCCAAAAATTTTCCTCACAAGAGAAAAATCTATCGCACTTTGTTGAGGCCCTGAGAAGGAGGATGTTTCATGATAGCACAGCTCACATATAGAGTGCCCTCACTGCAGGCCCACTGCATTTTATTTTATTCATTCATTTTATTTTACAGAAGCGTAATGACACCAAAGCAGCATGCCAACCCAACATGTTACTCGCCCCTCTTCACCGCGCCACCCCACCACGAATGTCCTGGCATCGTCCCTGTTTACTACAATGTATTGCCCAATTCACTCCTGAAACTCCGTAAAAGAAGCAGGTTTGTACTTAATACCAGTAGTGCATTGAATTCTTTCGAAATGCACTGTTCCTCCACTGATGCCATCCAAACTACTGGAGGCTACCAACGGGTTGGTCTACGCTGCACCATCCACGGGAGGTGGCAAACATCTCATCCATAATTTCTTCGTCCTTGGACTCCCTGTCATCTAGAGCATCGTCACTGCCTTCTTTGCTTGAAGAATGAAACATGAAGTTGATATCCTTGCCACTTGCTCTATCATCACCTGATTGATAGTGATGTACCACACTAGAACAGTGCACGGATGACGCCTCGTTTGTTTGAAAGTGCGAGAAAATCTCATGCTAACAGGGTGACCTCTGCACGTGCAGAATGCCTGCTGCTATCTATTGTGAAAAGTCTTGCTCATTAAAAGCACTGACAACAGAATGGCTACTATCATTTATGTTGACCCTTTGACGACCTCCCTTCATGAAAAGCCATTCAGAAAGCAGCGGAATACCGATGACGTGCTGACCTGCTCGGAGCAAAAAACACAATGCTGCACAGACTGACCTTTGGGAAGGTGAATGACTCTAGAAACATCCAGGTCCACAGCCGAGTGCATCTGGGCGAGCTCCTTGTACCTGCTCAGATCGACATCCACTGCCTGTTTGGGTGAAAGAGGAACAGGCAGCCACTGTTAGGTGTGTATGGTGGGCGTAAGAAGAGCACGCGTCCCCCAAAGATGAGTCTATTCTGGGCCTGAGATGTAAAGAGATGCATCATAACAACACGGGGCTACAGAAAGGGGGGGGAATACAGCGTGGCTCATAGTCGCACTGCATCAGGGCACAGGCTGGCCATAGATCAGCTTCATGAAATGATTATGCACACACGACAGTGTGAACTTGCCTTTCAGCCAACTTTTAGCGTAAATACCCATGACAATACGAGCCGTTCTCGACGGGAGGTAAAGTGTACAGCCCTCGCGTATCACTTTCGCCGCGCTGCAAGCCGCACGATGGGAAAAAAATACGGTTGCATACCAAAGGTGCGAAAACAAAACCATGCCGCAAGATGCAACGCACAGGTTACACCGTGCGAGAAGCTGCACAAGCTAGCTCCCAGCATTTTGTCTCTGTCATCTGCACTTTTCTTGTCTCCCGTTATTTGAAATACACAGTTTTCAGAACCTCATAAAGAAAAACTATACAATATGAAAGTGGTCAATGCAAACCGGCCACAGGGTCGAACGGCACTTCGTTTTCTGACCCTTGAGCATGCAGCAGCCGCACCAGACGCACCAGCTCTCGATGGCTGCCAATGCACCGGTTTCATGCAAGACCTGATGTTATTACCGCGTGTGCACTTTTGCTGCACGCTTATAGTCAATTCTAAGAGAGAAGTGCAAGTCAAGCGATGTAACTAGTGCGAGATGCTGTAACCATTGGGTGCCGTTTGGAAACTCCGTGGCCGTTAGCATCGAGTTCAGAAAATAGGAAACGACGTCCGTAATTTCAGAATACTCGGAAAGGCTGAACACTTGGAACGACAAAAGTACAGTGCAAACTGAATCACACGGCGAGAGTGCACTGCTCACAAACTGTTCGCAGTTTTGGATTTTTGCTCACCTCGCCAAGAACCAAAAAAATTGGCAGTGGCTTAACTTGGCTAACCCTGGAATTCAGCGAAAAGCAAGCACGCTTGCTAAGCGTCTGAGGCTCGTCCATGGCAGCTCCGCTACACACTCGCGACAGCCGTTCTATATATACCCACACGACCACGTGGCTATGATGTGGTATCACACGGTCTTACGACACCCCCATCGGATGTCATCACGTGGCTTCACATCACCCCATCGGATGTTCTTAAGGTCAAAGGTCAACCCAAAGGTCACCCAATGTCAAAGGTGAGAGGTCAAATGTCAACTAAAGGTCATGGGTCAAGGTCAGGGGTAAAGGGTTCGACACCATAACTGTACACATATGGTCATAAACGGCTAACGTGGTTTGGCTGAAGGTTGTTCAAGGTCATTCTCTGGCCTACGCGACGACTGCTTTACCTAGCGTAGTGAAGGTTTTCGCTTCAAAATCTGTGTTGGGCGCATATGGCCTTTGGCGCAGCTTGACACAATTTCGGCCAAATAAATGTTTTTGGTGCAGAAATGTGCACAAAATAGCGTTTGCATCAAAAGGGTGCAAATGGCGCAGCTGTCCCTCGCCTGAACTACAAGAGTGTGCCAGGTAACAAATGCAATATGCTGTTGGAATATTCTGGCACAAAGGCTGCCTGCACCTACCGACACAAGCAGAGCTGGCCTTTGTGCCCTGTGGAAACAGATCAGGGAAGGCATCGTGCAATGATAAAATGCTCTAAAGACAGCAACACATTTCAGCACTTTTCAGCCATCCATTTTCTGTCCCCTCACAATGCAACTTCGGAAAAGTTGGCAACAGTAAGTGCACTGATGAACCCACCTGGAGCGGAAAGGCCACATCGTCCTCTAGCAGGGGCACCAGAAACTCTGGTGAGAATATCTCGGAATAAAGCTGCGCAGCCAAGCCTGCAGGGAGAATGGGACAGCAGCGCTAGAACCACAACACTACCACCGGCAGTGCCAAGCCCTTGGCCACAGCACTTCACTGGAACAGAGTTTCGACGGCATATCACACAGAAGGCAGCAGCTGCACTAGCCCCTCCAACTGTGGGTACGACATTCCACGGCCATAATGCATCATCATCAGTCTAAGTACACCACCTGCGAGGCAAGGGACTTTCCCAAATCTCTCTAGTTAGCTCAGGCCACCTTCCTAACAAACTTCCTAACCTCCCATCTTACTTTCTGTGTCCCTCCTGCTGCTACACTCGTCTTCTTCTCTTAGAATCCACGCAGTTATCCGGAGGGACCACTGCCCATCTTTTTTTTTTTGCATTATGTGACCTTTCTGTCACATAATTTCAAGCCTTTCTGTTACAACCTCCAATTTCCTGCCCCACAAGTGAATAACATTTCCCTCTTGAGGAGATACTAGGTAAGCTGCTGTCCATGACCTGAGAGTACTTGCCAGATTCCCCCCTTTTACTCTCTTAGAAGAACAAAAAATTCAGTGACATCTGCTGCACCACTGGAGTGTGCAGTGAGGATGGTAGTCTGAAATGCCTCTTACAGTGCTTCCACCATCTCCATGCAAATCAAATTCAGCCTGACGGCAGCAGCTGGACAGCCGCATTACACTACTCCACAACGTTACAACAGTCTATGCCGCTGTAACTTCCACGGCAACTGTCAGCAAGTACGAGATAGAGGCACAAACGCAAAACTGTATGGATGAAAGCGGTCGCTGCAAACCGGCCACAGGGTCGACCACACACATGCCGCAGATTTGCCTGTTCCATTTTCCAGATTCGTCCAGGTGATCCAAGTACACTAATGTCTAACGCATCATTTGAAAGCAGAAAACACGCAAGCGAAAATTAGGTGTTCATAGTCCTTTAAGACGAACTTCTGATAAGACAAACAAATTTGCATGGTCCCTTTAAGTCAGTTTTAAGGTGAGTATATTCTATTTTCTACAGGAGGTCATAGTGTCAGTTGCCAGATGCCTGCTGGAAGATATATTTATGTGAAAGGTAACCCTAAACAGCCTAAAATTTCTGTGGTCATATTGGAGCAGCATTGAATCTTGCTCTTGATATACTGTGTGTGTCTGTGTATTTGCGAGCAGTTTTATCTTCCATGACACTCAGAAACCATCAAAATTAGCTTAATTTAATTATGCTGTAATCATACACTTCTTAATGCATTTTCCAGTTTTTTGCATTTCTGCAATGAAGAGACCATTAGTCACAAGACTTTGGAAGCTGGAAGCTGGACTTTGGTAACTTTTTTTTTTGATGCGTTTTCAATGAATGGGCGTATGCCCCCTTACCAAGCCAGTCTTTCTCCTCGAGTGTCCGCTCATGCCAGTAGGCCGAGGGCAGCCTAGGAAGCAGCTGCTGGGCCAGCCCCGCCCCCGCAGCCAGTGCTGACTGCAGGCCGCCGGCTGACATGCGCGTGCGCTGCCGGGCACCCACCCCAAGGCCCAGCTGCAGTTCACGCCGGCGTTTGTCCACCTCGGCCTTGAGGGCTGACACCATGTTGCTCAGCTCGGCCTCCAGGTCCCGGTACGGACCCCGGTCCCGGGCCAGGGTGGCCGCAAATGGACCAAAGCACTGCTCCACAAAGCGGCTGCGCGAGGGTAGGAGGAGAAGTGTTCAATTAGGAATGGAGTTCCAAATTTCTTAGTTATTTTTACACACTGCAGTCTCGCATGAGGCTATGGCAGGAGGAGATGAAAAATGCACAAACAAATGGTAACAATCAGCACTAGCATATGAGATACAGTGAGTCAGCTAATTACTCAATAGCATCCACCTGTGCGTAGCCACATAGCTAAGGAGGAAAGCCCATACAGCTTTTTCAAAAGCTTTACAGTGGAAGAAAAAGTCATCACAGTACGGGGTCCCCAGTTTGGGACCGGGGTCCCCAGACCAGGCGAATTTTTCAAGTGAAAAGCTTCTGTGACAACTGTACAGCCTTCCTTTGTAGCCCTACGGCTTCATTCGGGTAGATGCCAACGAGTAATTACTCCCTAATTGAAATCTACTTCACCTTGGTGGCTTCCCTCAGATACACTCGACTAAGAAGAGTTTATCATAAGGGATTGCCCTGAAAGTGTCAGGATGACAGAACTTCAAAAATACTGCATAGATGATGCCAGAAGAGAAACCCAGGAGACATATGATCGCTAACTTTCAATAATTTATCGTGAACCATGGTGCAAGGCACGTCATGAAATTCAGTGCAATATTTCACTGCATGTTTCAGTACAATACTAGCAACAGCAATGAAATCTGCGGGCTGCGTTTGCATGATGTGTGGCCATGACATGCCCATATCTTCCGCTACATGGTTAACAATTAACATGGTTAACAATTAATTGTTTAACGGTAGTGCGTGTGCATCTCGTGCCTTCCTCTGCTCTCCTCATCTTCTTGAGTTGAGCTTTATGTTTGAAATCGTGTCACCCAAACTGCCAGATTAATCAGCTGAGAGGGACTGTTCCAGATATAAGAGATATCTCTTTGAGGAAAGAATGAGCCGCTTGATAATTTCACTTTCATCAGATAGGCCACCTTTCTTGTCATGTCCCACCATGTATAATGGCTGTTCAGCTACTACGAATTAAAGTCCTCTTTTTTTTTGTGAACAAGAACAAGAGGCGAGCAGGTGTTGCCTGACGCAACAGAACTATTCTGCGAGAAGATATAATTGACCCTAGTTTCCCGCAATTCCGTGAAGAACCGCGGATTTAAGCATTTTTAGTGGAGATTTGCAAGTCATTTTCATTTTTTCCCTGAACCACTGAACTCTTCCAGTGCCTTCTCTTTTTCGACAACGCATACCGCATTCTCTCTGCATCCGTAGTTACGTTCTTTGCACTTGAGTGTCGCGTGCTTTGCTGCAAGTTCAATGAAATGCTGGTTTGTTATAATGGCTTGCAAGCCTAGTGGCGATGGTCACTACATTGACCTTCACTATCGACACTAATATGCATACCACAGAACCGAATATAACACAAGGTGCATTCTGAGGCATTCTCTGACGTCTCCCATGGAATACTGTACTGTCTTTATTCTCAGTTTGCAGAATAAAACCTTCCGCCACAGAAGGTTAGGGGGCCTTAGATATAAAGATTGGACTAGCAAAACGAAGCTCACTCGTAGGCCTTCAGTGGCTCCAAGATCTGCTGTTCGGTCTGCTGCCCATAGATCAGGAGCTGCTCAGATTCCACCTTTGCTAAGAATGCTGCCAAGGCTTGCTCTGGGTTGACCTGCACGCACAGTGTTCGCAAAGCTGACACATTTCTGCCACTCAATCAATGAAAAGTAGTTTGCCAATACCCTTCAAAATGCCAGCACTTAACGGTTGCACCTTGCCAGCACTCACCAACAACGCAAGGCTTGGAGGTAAACGCACAGGCTGGAATTTAAACTAAAGACAAGCACAGCACACATTGGGAAAATGAAAGGGGCAACAGATAGCCTACTGGAAATTGACAGCAGGAAATGGGTTTGAGTGGGACAAGTAACATGGAGAACAGATTTAGATAGAAGAAAAAGATGATGACGATGGATTTTTTTACGGCGCAAGGACACCTGTCACCAAAGAGCGCTATGGCACAAGGTATTTTTGTTCTACTCAAAGTGGGGTCAAAGACCCCTTTCCCAAGCATTTCACGTTAAATAAGCCGAGCACCAGACCAGGGGAAAGCTTGTCCCCTACTCCGGTGGGCACCCGGCGGCACTGGGGATTGAACCCCGCAGAAGAGCCAGATTAGGGAACCTGCTTTCTAGGACACAGTGGCCGCAGCTGGGCCAACAGGAGGGGAGCACCGGGGGATTCCTCTGCCTGCAATCTAGCTGCTGGTGATAACGGAAAAGATGCCTATCCCAGAAGTTTTGCTAAGTCGATATGCACTACTTGCGCTGCAAGTGACAGTTCTAAAGGTGACCTCGTGAAGTTCTGTCCTGGAACCATGGCTGCCTCATTGGCATGTTTCGCACTGTGTCCTCCGACAAAGCGTGTGGTGCCGTGTCTGCACAGACAGCTGCGATGACACTTCCTGAAATGGTCCCCAGGGACCAGCCTTTGCCATTTCAGCCCATTTGTTCTTTAAAGCAATCGAGTTGTCGCTGATGTTGCCACAAATGACATTCACCAATTCACTCACTCCCTTCTCTACGCAGATATGCAACCAGGCAGTACCCGTGCACTTGTGACAGGAAATGCGGGAAAACAGCGTTTCTACCTTCTGCAGGGCATCAGGGAAAAAAAAAGGCTGTCTCCTGTCACTGCTCCCGGGTCTTCGGGAATCACTAAAACCACAGAGAAGAGAGTGAGTGAATTGGTGGCCCACAGATTCAGCAAGCACTGCCAGACTGTCGTGCCTATTCCACTTTAAAGATATAACTGAAGAATTCCATTTCGGGAATAACTACAGCAAAACCTTGTTAATTCGAAACGCACAGAAACCCTAACGCAGTTTGAATGAATCGAAGTTTGAACTAATGAAAGTGAATATAAATGCTGTACACCACGATCGGGAAGCAGTTTAGAAGTGAGATTATCTTAATTTATTGTTCCGAAAGAATTCCATGATCAGCTTCTGCTTTTTTTTCCCCAGAGGGCAACAGCCAACACCTTCTGTTCGAAAGCCCGAAACATAGCGGAAGGCCTCCTCTTCATTTTCAAAACTGAAGTAGAGGTGGGAGGCGTTCAGTACGTCCCAACTAGCGCAGTGGAGAACCTTCCTTCCTTATTTTGTGTCGGCTGTATTTTTCCCCCAAGTCTGCATACAAGCAAGCCAGAAAGCAAACATGATGCCTGAACAGTGTGCTGTGTGTGTGTGCAGAGGCACAGAGTACCTGGAAGAGGTGGTCCTGTGAGAGTCCTGGCCCGGCCACCCTGGTTACCATCCAGCTGTCCCCCAGCGGCACCCGAGCACGGCGTTTCACCACACCGTGAAACAGCAGCGCATCCCAGCACCGAACTCCTACCCACCGGAGCAGTGCCACTGCGTCAAAAAGAAAACTCTGTTTCTAGCACACTCCCTTGAAAGGCATGCTGGGCTGCCTCAGGTTGTCAAGCGTTTGGTTGGCAGAGAGGGTGCCAGATAGGTTTTCGAGGCTTCAACTGGAAATAAGGGCTCTTTTTTTTCTTGTCTCTAAAGGTCACAGGACACCCGCTGTCCAAGACTGCACCCACCCATCTAAGTGCAAAGCCTCTGCCCACCACACACCTGTACCCTCCAACCACTTTCAGAAGCTTTCAACCCACTATTTGTCAAGGTCACGGAAGTCCGGTGTCAGTAGCAGCCTTGAGTGACACCAATGTGATCAGCACTCATAGCAGAGGGGAGAGGAACTATTGTTCTTGACATGATGAAAAATACCATGCTGACACACGTGTTTCGTGTGTACAGCACGTGAGCACGACACACTCCCTCGTGTCTCAGCAATGCAAATCTTGTTGCACCTTCTACCATGCTTCACACCAGCTGACAAGCAAGCAGTGAGCTGCCAAAGCATTCCGCACCCGTGCCCACCAACAAAAGCACCAAGGGAAGAACAACTGACCCAGGAAGATACAGCTTGCTGCTATGGGGCACAGGACCAGAGCCACCAGTGCAGCCACGACCGGCTGCAGCAGCCCCAGGACCAGCCCCTGCCACAGGATCGCTTCGCCCAGCACACAGATGCGGTTGCGCTCGGGGGCTGTGCACAGTAGTAAAAGAGACCAAATTATGATAATAAGAATGGGGTGGAGGTGTGCATTCAGCAGGTACTCTCACATCATGAATGCCACCTTACTCATATCCCTCGGGAAGAAAGTATACGACAGCTGTACTCACTTATGGGGCAAGAAGGGTGAAGGTTGTAACGAAAGGTCTGAACTTAAAGCGAGCTACGGAAGGAAAAGTGATAGGAGTAATATTAGGAGATGGAGAGAGAGCAGTAGAAAGTGGGTAGAAAGAAAAAAAATGGGCATGGGGCAGAGCACAGAGCAGATAACCAATGGTTCCTCAATTGTAATAGAGTGGATTCCAAGGGTAGGCAAGTGTACAGCGGGGGATGGCAGAGGTTAGGAAGTCTGCAGGACGGGGTTAACCAGAGGGATATGGCAGAGCCATTTGTCCTGTAGCGGATGATGGCACAAAGAGAGGCAACTCGATGCAAGGCTGAGTAACGTTCACCCTGCGTTGAAGCAACCTCAGGCACTTCATTGCTCCATAGACGGGCAATCTGGAGTTGCTCCGCTGGCAAGCTTGCTACCAAAGCTACCACCACTAGCCATATTAGCTACCAAAGCTTCCATCCTGTGCACATGAGCAAGTCGACAAGAACAGCAACAGCCTGAATGTGCGCACAAAAAGGGGGCCCAACAATTCACCCTCACAACTAAAGCTGCACATCCACACATTTTTGGAAGACATTTCAACTCAAAAGTGGCCGAAGCCAACTCAAAGCCAATCTCCAAAAGGGCCACACGCAAAGACACACACCACAAGTGTGGAAGCTCTGATGGGCACAACTATTTTACAAACACACTGCACTCTCATTTTTCTTTTACAGCTACACGACAAAAGACACATAAAGAAGCAGCAACAACACACCTGGTGAGTCGAAGTCGTAGGCAAGCACCATGACCAGATGAAAGACGAGCATCACACATGGCATCCTGCACATGCAGAAAAGGAGAACTACTCAGTTACCAATGGCCCGTGCGTACTGTACCTGTTGCAAATGAAGCTTTAAGCATGACCCCACTCATGGCAAAGTGGCAAAATGTCTTACTTGTTCTTATTCCATAAATTGCACTATACAACTTTTCTGATCTGCGCGAGTCATTACTAGTCCCACTTGTGTACATGTCATCCTGTTTATTCCGCTCCATGAGCATCCAACGTCTATGCGACTCAACTAAAGCCTTTTAACAAATCTTTTCTGCCAGCCACAATGTAAGAGTGCAATCAGTTTCCCAACTCTGATTGAAATTCTCTAATGAAGCTCTGATGAAATTCAAAAGAATGTCTACGTACCACTTTTATTGTGTTAACTTCTTGACATATATAAACGTTTAGCAGTGCCAAAATCAGAGCACTGCCAGATGCCATGCCGTGTTGCACCGAGTGTCACAGAGTCTCGGTTCTAATTTTTGCATGTGAACAGTTAT
Organism: Amblyomma americanum; assembly: GCA_030143305.2. NCBI lineage: Eukaryota > Metazoa > Arthropoda > Arachnida > Ixodida > Ixodidae > Amblyomma > Amblyomma americanum. Next base: position 165,474 of record JARKHS020014370.1, read on the forward strand.
CAAATGGCGCAACAAGAAATTTTACCTCCTCTTGATATAGCCCGTATCCACATATGTGACAGTTAGTGGCAGTAAATACGTAAACGCTGACACCAGGCACGTGGCCTGGCTGCAGCTGACAAAAGGGCATAAAGCAGTGCACCCTGTGCCCTCTGGTGTGAAATGTACTATGACTTTCTGTTTATTTTTAAAGCGAAAGCTTTACTGGCCACAAACTTGCGATTTCGCTGTGGCGGTGCTCCGAGGAGGCACAGAGACAGACCTTGAGCCGTCTGCCTGGCAACCGCCACAGCTGGGCGGACACCTCGCCGCGGAGCCGCTAACCAACGTATTCGGTGGCGGCATCTATGGGAGCCACTAAAACCCCCGCACACTTACTGAATAAAAAAAAAAAAACCTGTGCCGAGGCTCGGAATCGAACCAGGGCCTTTGGTGTTTGAGGCGGAGACGCCACCACTCCGCCCCGACGGCTCAAGGTTTAATCATGAATAAAGGCGCATCTAGTGAATGCAGTCTTCCGATCCAGAATTCACCTCGCTTTCGCTACGTATATCCTGGCCGAACAGAGCTAGGCCACCAGCAATCTTTCTTTACTCTTTTTGTTTGTTTGTTTTTTCATTTGCTTCATTTTCCTGTCTTCTCCGTTGGTGCATCAGTGTGTGGCTTATAGAATTTGAGTTGATGAAAACATATGACTGTTGAAAGTTCATGCTCGGGAGTGTCAAGCTATTTTTTTCGCTGCGTCTGTCCACTGTCAACAGGTTGGTACACTCCTGAATGTAAAACAGAGACTTTGGACTCAATATCCCCTCTTCTGAATCAAACCTATTGTGGAAGAAACTCATCACTGCACAGCAGGCTGGGGGGTCACTGCTTCGATTGTGACGCCGTCATGATGCTAAACACGTCACTGCCCCCTCCCCCGCCACGCCCTCCACTACAGTCGCCATTTTTATAACCAAATCACTTCATGCCAGGATGTTCTCAGCAAATGCAGTGTTTTTGATGCTCTCAAATTTCCTGCCCAGCGCGAGGAGGACAATAGGATGCAGTGTGTCCAGGATAACAAGTAAAGTGTCTCCAGCCTCTGTGGCCAAAGACAAAACTTAAAAAAAAAGGGCAACACGTATCCACAAATGGCAGCGAATTACAGTCAGATACAACTCAAGAACGAAGCGGCCCCTCCAGCCAATGGCATCGACCGATTCTCCCCCTTGACTGTTCCCCTTGGACTTGCTAGCGTGAAACTGCAGGAGGTGGCAGATGAATGCAGACTGCGACATTGCAACTAGCGTGGAAAGCACAAGGACAGAGGCAAAAGGAACAGACGAGACAGCACGCTGTCTAGCGAGCTGTCTCGTCTGTTCCTTTTGCCTCTGTCCTTGTGCTTTCCACGCTAGTTGCAATGTCGCAGTCACTAACGAATACACACCAACTAGCCCAACTGTCTTCCATGATGAATGCAGAATAATCACTGCTTAACCAAATAAACTGCAGCGTCATGAAAATCGGCTGACGCCATTGGCTGGAAGACCCCCTCTGTGGGGAATCTGCCACTTCGTTCTTGAGTTGCGTCCGAACATAGTAAGTGAACACATGAATTGATCATCCCTTGAGCATCTCAGGTTTGCGCTGGTAATCCCTTGAGATTTCCTTGCCTCAAGCCCTGGCAATGCAGCCCTTAACACAAATGCTCAACAATTAGTGGCCGTGCTCTCTCCCTGTCATTTACCTTTGGCCGCCCCTGACAAAATGCGCAGGCTGACAACCACCGAGACATTCAATTGAGAAAAAAGTGGGGTGACCCACCACAGTGGTGCCAGGAGTGCCGCCACCAATGATGCTGAGCAGACAACGAGCGACACGACGGGGAAGAGCAGCACCAACAGCACGGTGCCCACCAGGCCCTTGACGAGGTAGTTCCAGATGCGGTTCAGGTGCCGGCTCAGACCCTTGCCCACAAAGCCTGGCAGCAGAGGTAAAGGGAGACAGGGAGCAGTTAATACGACAGTAAAGCTTTGTAGGGGGCTAGTTGGTCGTACATACTGAGACTGGGGAGCGCTACAATCAAGACAAGGGGACAACACCACACAAGAACACCACGATACACGAGCGCACCACGATACACGAGCGCACGTGCGTTCGTGTATCGTGGTGTTCTTATGTGGTGTTGTCCCCTTGTCTTGATTGTTCGTGGTGCGCTCGTGTATCGTGGTGTTCTTATGTGGTGTTGTCCCCTTGTCTTGATTGTAGCGCTCCCCAGTCTCAGTTAATACGAACACTCTGTCAGCTCACAGAGACACACCCAGCATTAACTCAAGTTGGTCCGTATCAACAGATTGCAAATACACCGATACCACTGAAACTGAAAACAGAGCTTAGCATAAGCTTGAAAGGGTAAAAAGAAGCTCATTACGCCTATTGCCACCACTGGCTGCTTTCACAAGCACATTGCACAGCATCAAGGCAGTTCTTTTTTGCGTGCACACCCCCAACACTACGCTACACCACCACCTACTTAAAAACAGTGGTGGGAGAGCCCTGGTGAGTAGTGACGTCATAAGTTTCAGTTGAGTGGCAGAAAAATTTTTTAAACTCAATTTTATGAAGCAATGAATGTCTTTTCTGCCACACAAACACCAACATAGCCAGAAATAACCGGGGAATCGATTTATGCAACGAACAAAAGTTGGATGGTGCTGTGCTCAGAGCCCCTTTAATTCGAACAAGTTTTGGTGCACACCTAGAAGGGCAGAGGGACTTCAAAGGTTAGCAACAGGCCCTTGTATGAACTGGTCAGAATTCAGATAGAGACAGATATACAACAACAGCGTCGCGTGACAAGAAAAGGTGGCTGCTGCTGGCAAACCTCCTCACCGGAGTCTGGCTGAGCCTCAAAGTCCGTTCTCGATTTGGAGATGTGCCTCCACAGCCGATTCAGCCGGGAGCAGAGGGTTTGTGTGGATGAAGACTTACGGGGCTGCAGCCTCCCCTGCAGGGCGACACCAGGACAACACCAGTGACGTCAATAAAATACGCTGGATTCAACTGGACTGAATTAACCTGATGCACATGCATCTTGTCACATGCCAGACGGTAATGGGTACATGCCGTCTCGTAAGGAAGTTACCAGAGGGCTGTCCCTTCCATGAGCAACCGGTGGCCAAGCACCTCTCTACAGCGACGCAATTTTTTTTTTTTTAGCCGCCGCAGTGGCTCGGTGGTTATGGCACTCGGCTGCTGACTCGAAAGACGCGGGCTCAATCCCGGCAGCGGTGGAAGAATTTCGATGGAGGCAAAATTCTAGAGGCCCGTGTACTGTGCGATGTCAGTGCACGTTAAAGAACCCCAGGTGGTTGAAATTTCCGGAGCCCTTCACTACGGCGTCCCTCATAGCCTGAGTCGCTTTAGGACGTTAAACCCTATAAAACAAACCGCAAAAATTTTTTTACAGCGAAAGCCATTAATGGGGGTCCACCCTGAATCGTCACGAAACTGAAGCATGCTCTAGTTCCAGTTCATTCGGCTTGACTTGGCTTGGCACCCAAGCAGATTAGCACCAAGCCAAGGAGAGCCAAACCAAGAGCCCAGCCACCCAACCAAGGAGAGAGAGGAGAGAGAAGTAACATAGAAAGTAGAAAAAAAGAGGAGGGGGACGAAGAAAGAAATAAGAAGACAGGAAAAATGGAGGGAGCCATCGTGGGCAAGGAATAGAAAGAAGAGAAAAAATTACTGACCAGACAAGGCTACAGCTTAATGACAACATGACGGCTCTAGCCGAATGCTTTTTAAGCTATAGCGAAAACTTAAGCTGTAGCCTAGTTTAGCTAATTTTTATTCACAACAAACATGGTCAGTAAATGCTTACACAGAGGAGGCAGAATATGCAGCATTCACCACACAAACAGCAGACGGTATGTAATGAGCGCACAGTTTAAGGCACATTGGAAGAATGAAAGAACCGTGCACTGGCGCCCAGAACCGTGAAAAAAAAAAGGGAGATTTGTTTCAGTCTATGGCCACGCAGCTTAGAAAATAAAACTAGACTACTGGGGAGTTCGACCTAGCGACAGGGGCCTGCCGACCGGCAGATTACATCTGCCATTGCGTGCATGCCACAGGAGTACAGGAAAAGGTGCACCACGCAGTTCAGGCCCCAGGAGGGATGACTGGTTGCCATGCCGGTCACACTTTGACACGACCTCCACTCAGCAGCCTGTCCGAAATAGCCAGCGCACAAACCAGTGCCTGAATCAGCGGGCATTTCCATTGCCGTAGACTTACAGGCTACATGGGCATTGGCTGGGGCCCTGCCTGCAGTCAAAATTACCCGGATTCCCAAATTAACAGGGGTCTAATCAACAAGGCTTTAATGTAATAGCTTGCTATGTGGTACAGCATATCATTAAAGAAAAAAAAAGAGAAGAGCCATAGGGAACCAGCAGTTTTAGTGAAGACTATGAACACTCGGTCTAAAAATTTTTGAAACAACCCACAACCTGAAATGCTCTCACGAGAATTTATGACAAAGGAACACTTTCTCCAATGGTGCTATAACGCAACAAAAGGGGACAAGCCAGCACAAGTGAGAAGCCACGCCTGCATCCAGAAACGCAGAGTGTGTGGTCCACAAGTTGATCACAAAGTGTAGCAGCGAATTTTTGCACTGCGATTAGAGTTAGAACATCAGCACCCACATTCCTGCTCACTCGGCAGTGAACTGGTGACTACGGTAGCTAGTGATAACTCGCGGAGGCCCATTGCGGAGAAGTATAGATCGGAGCAAGATACGACAGATGGTAAGCAGCGCTGTGGCCATCCAATGATAAACACTAATGATAGGCCAGTTTAATCGATGGCTCAAGTGGTTTCATTTTCATGCTTTCTCTTATGAGCCGAGAAAGCTCCGTAGTTTACATGCCATATAAGTGATGTAGCGAACCCCGTCCTTCGACAGGCCGCCAGTGGGAAAGGAAATTCTGAACATGATTTTCTCGGCAATGCAGTCACCCAGTCGCGCAGAAAAAAAGTGCTGGTAATATGCACAAAGGGTAAGCTGTCACAAGGTCTTTAGATTCACCTGCACTCGCTGCACCAGTTCAGTAAAGTTCTGTGGCGGTGCCACTTAGGTGCCGCGAGTGTGCAGCACCAGTTCTGAAAGTTCAAGCAGCTTGGCATTGGTGGCTTCCAAAATGAATAGTTGAGTGCAGGCTTGGTCATCTGCTAACCTTGGTGTCACCAGCCAAATGTAGCCACTGTGCGCCGCCCACCTCAAAGGCCGCCAGCATCCCGAACCGCATGAAGAACTTTCAAACAGCACATTGCAGTGAAGTGTTACCACCATGAACCGGCCTCGATGCATGTACACGTCGCAGCATCTGGCACGAAAACATGACTGAGATGTGTGCACGCACCAAGTTACAAGTTACGTGGTTTTTAAAAGGTGCATCATGCTGCACGCACTGTTTGCTTTCTAGTGAACATACCCGGTGTCAAGTATGGCTGTTATTGGTGTAAGAGAAAGACACCGGTGACAGGTATGTCGATAAGTGCAAGGTGCCGGCGAGGGGCACCATATTCCTTCCCTCCATCGCCGCCTTCTCAGGTAGCGAGAGGGCCTCAGCGAAGTTCCGTACACATCGGGCTTGAGTCAGGCACCAATCTCATCGACAAGTGGAATGTCGCCGTATGCCGCGCAAGCCATTGTCATGCAAGCCATCATCTGCTTCAATGGCAGCTGCAGCTGCACAATTCCGGCACTGACGACCGAGGAGGTTTCCTGATCTTTTCCCAAACTATGCCTGCATGACGTCCGCACTTTTGTTAAACGAATGCCGTCGTGCAGAGGGTGCCAGGTTGCACCGCTGAACTGAATGGCGAAGTTCAGTGCCACAAGAACCAGTTCTTGTACAGCAGGCAAATCGAACAGACTTACGGTATAGTCTAGTAGGAGTTCTAGTTTCTGTTCATACTACCTCCCTTTAGCGTCCCTTTTAGGCTGTACACTAGAGCAGAGTTGAGTTCCTTTCTGCCTTAGCCACCGGCCACCACAGATATACAGTCTTTGGGAAGGTGCTTGCCATTCAAGCACGTGAGACTCACATCTTCCTGGTTGACTTCAAAGTCTGGCATGAAGGGTCGGGGAAGAACCAGGCTACGCAAGCTCAGCGGACTGCACCATGGGATCAGAATCTGCAAAATGACACAATATGTGTATGTTAGGCATGTGCGACAGTTTTTTTTTTTTGTTCAAAGCAAATTCGAAGCGAAAATTTTCTTCTAAAAATTTCGAAGCGAATATTTTGAATCCTTCTGGCACACAAAAAGGTTGATTGGTGGAATAGGCCCCATTCAACCTTTTTCAAGGCTGCAAAACCTTGCCCTCCCCTTCCAGCTTCCACTCTGCCTTAATTCCCTCACCCTCTCCCTGCTGGAAGGAGGGCGGAGCGCGTCAGCTCTGCAAATTTCCCTTTCACCTTCCACCATCACCCGTGGAAGGCCGACACGTGCACATCGAGAGACATCACACATAGTACAGCACTCTCTGAAAAGTCTGTCCACAACTGTATATGATGCCCCTAAAATCACACAGCCGGGCTAGTTGGTGGATTTTGACATAATGAAAGATGGTGCCGGCATCAAGAGACAGAGGCGAAGGAAGACTAGACACCATGAACGCTGTTTTTTTTTAATGCAGACACTAGCATAGACAACGGTGTTTCTGGTGTATACTTCCTTTTTTGTTTCGTGATGGTACCATCTTTTACAGAACACAAAGCTCCGACCCACAATGTGCGATGCATACCAAGCCTGTGCCAAGCCTAATTCAGCCATCACGGCTGGACTTTCTTCGAAGGGGCAAAGTAGCCAATAAGAATGTGCATTGCACCGCGTGGAAGAAGGCTGCAAGAAGGCCTTCAGACTAACCCCGAGCAGGAACATGGCATTGCAGGTGTGCGCCCAGGTGCGGTGGCAGAAGTTCCCCCATCGCCACAGGGGCAAGCGGGTGGAGGTCAGCCGCGTGCTCTGCTTCTCGGCCACATAAGTGGGGCGCTCACCCAGCAGCAGGGTGTCACCTCCACCACCAGGCAGGCCCCCCTCCGAAGATGGACCACCGACCCGCCGAACCTGCACACGTCCACAAGCATGTCCCCCCTGCTCTATGCAGGAGCCAAGCTCGGAGGCTGACCAACCAAAATGCTCATCCTGTTCCTACCCGTCACTCTGGCAATGTGACGGTAGCTGCGATGTCACGACGCAGTTGACAACTGGATGTGAACCTGACTGGCAGCGATCCTTTCATTTCAGATTGCTACTATAAGGACCGCGGCACCAAAGGAAGTGGCCCAGCACCGAAGATATCAAAACTGAAAAAGTTGCGGGAAGCATAGAAGAAATGGTGCCGCTCGTGCTGCCACTCAGGTTGTTGCCTTAGCATCCATTTCACAAGCTGTCTTGTTGAATTTTACCAGCAGTGCTTTGCCCATTGAGCCTCCACTTATCGACTCCTGACATCACTCCTCCAGTAAGGAGGTATCTGACCATCTTACAATGCTTCATGACAGCATTCAGTAAGCGCTTTTATCACATGAGCATTAAGTCAAACTGTGACATAAGACGTTTTTCACTAAATGCAACTGTTATCCAGAAAATATTACACAAGGTACTAGTATACAAAATAAAGTCTATTATTACACTACATGATTCCCACTTCCCATGTTCATGATAGGTGAAAATAAAAATTGTTTGCAACACCTCTGTTTGTTTTCATACCTGCGTTTTGAGTAAAAGCATTAGTCTTCAGTATGAACTAGCTGTATGGATATTCAAACTAATTCAATTAAACTTGCAGCCAATTTTTATTATCCATATTCACTTTGCAACCAAAAGTTTTATATTCGCACACCCCTACTCAATTTCTTTTCTATTGTGCTCACATTTTGCTGCAAGATTTCTGTTAATAAGCAGCTTATGCCAAAAAGCAAAACAGGAATGCCGACTAAAGGTTGTGGTTAATAAACCTGTTAAAATGCTTCCGCTTCCGTACGGAAGCTGAAATGTGTTAACCCTTCTAACATCCTTTGGTCAGAGTTTGTTCTCCTTTCTGGCATGCATTCACTACCCAACTAATGAGATGTCATCAGACTTTATATTTCGTTAATCTACTTGGTATTTTGAGCAAATGTTTTTTAAACGTCCCCCCTGCGACAATGTTCATCTACCCTTATAGTACCTGTATAAATAAATAAAAAATTCAACATTTTCTTCACTAAACATAGCCACAAAAAGTAAGGCATACATTGCACGTAAATTTCATTCTACTCGAAATGAGCAAACTCTTTTGGTAACTCCACAGCTTGCGCACCCTGAGAACAGCGCAAGGACAGTCCTGCTTTGTCTTGCTCAAATGCCACTGGGTACGGGGCCAAAGCCCATGTGCTATTATGAAGACATTCCGACCCCGGGGTGATGTAGTAGGAGTAGACAGAAGCCCACCTGCCACCGAGAGGGCCTCCACACGTGCGTCTGCCAGGTGAAGGTGCGGGTGGGGGCCCTGAGCCGTGCCAGCTCAGCGGCCAGTGCGGGCGCCTGCTCCCGCAGGAAGGACAGGTCCCGCGCCACAAAGTAAGCAGCCTGGCAGAGGCCCCGCTCCCGGCACAGGGCCAGGGCCGTCTCGTGGGCCTCCAGGCAGTGCTCCCGCTCCAGCTGGCCCTGCACGTCCCGCAGGTGACTGCGCAGCCACGGCCCAATCAGGGAGAGCACGGGAAACTCCTCCTGTAGCCGGTCCCGCTCCTGCACAGGGGAAGGGGTCCCAAACCAGAGGGATGCAAGACACCTCAATGAGTGCCCTGGGACTGTGTGAGTGGCAAGTTTTGCAGCACACGGTGCAAACTCACTCTGGCTTGACCGTGTGCACGACACATCATCATCACCGTCATCATCATGACTACGCCCACCGCTGGACAAAGGCATCTCCCATGTCTCTCCAATTAACCCTGTCCTTTGCCAGCTGCGTCCACCCTTTCCCTGCAAACTTCCTAATCTCATCCGCCCACCTAACCTTCTGCCGCCCCTGCTACGCTTGCCTTCTCTTGGAATCTACTCCGTTACCTGAAGGACCAGCGGTTACCTTGCCTTCGCATTACATGCCCTGCCCAAGCCCATTTCTTCCTCGATTTGGCTAGGATGTCACTAACACGCGTTTGTTCCCTCACCCACTCTGCCCGCTTCCGGTCTCTTAACGTTACACCTATCATTTTCCTTTCCATGGCTCGCTGCATTGTCCTTAACTTAAGCTGAACCCTTTTCGTTAGCCTCCACGTTTCTGCACCGTAGGTGAGTACCGGTAAGATACAGCTTCTCATCTTAACAATATTTGCCCTGACCTCAATGCTTCAGAGGACATTCAACACACAGCTCCAACACATGTGGCTCCCGCCTCCAAAAACTTCCATTATTCTACAGCCCTTCCGCACTGTCCGTCCTTCCCCAGGCCATCATGCACCTAGCCCCTCTTGCGCTTCTCACAACTGCTTCAAGGTACACTAGCACGCTCCTCTAGTGATGCCCACAACTAGGTTTGTAGTAGCAGATGTCTTTGCTGTCACACATTCCTATAAGCACTGATTTCAATGCTTGTACGCATGGTACTAGTGTTCATATGACGGGGAACAGCTGCGATGCTCATACAAACTGCCCTATCATTAGGGCTGGCTGGCATGGCACATTACATACATAGCAGCGTACAAGTAGTATGCTCTGCAAGAGTACACATGCCCGACCTCCGCAACAAAATTTTTCACCTCGGGTTCCATTCTTTTCCTGTGCTAGGTTAATTCGAAAATCCAGTTAAATAACACAATTTTTTCAGCCCAAATGGCTGCAAATTAAGGAGTTTTTTTCTCTATGCTATTTTCTTCCAGTCTTCCATCCAGTGAGGACGAGCCCTTAGCGGCACAGGACGGCTTCAATGCGGCCGTGCTTCTACCCTTACCTGTGCCACGTAGTGCTCCGTCCGGTCACGAACGACGTCCAGGGCCCTCTGGATCAGCACTGCGGCCTGAGCCTGTTCAGACAGCAGCCGGCCTAAGCTTGGAGCCAGGTTCTCAAGCCCAGGGTCACGACCCACCGCCTCAGAGACACGCCTCAAATACTCGTCTTGCACAGCCACCTTGGCTTGCTGCAATACACAGAGAGAAGCGTAAATCAACCCTGGGCGGGTGCTCCAAGGCAGGTGGGAGGAGGAAAGGCTTAAATTACAAGGGGATGCCAGAAGAAATGCACCAGGTCAAGAATGGCCGCTGATCAGTTACCAACACCTGCCCCCGAGCTTCAGCACTACCAGCAGTGCGCATCACTGCCTTTCAGCTCTCGGAAGGGCACAGCTCACCAAGAAACATATGCGATCTAGCTCCGTATTCATTTGCAGCATGTGCCGGACTTTTTAATCTTTGCAAGTCAGGAGCGCATGCCTTTTCAGACTCTTCTTACTTCCTCACAATGGTGCATCGCACTAGAAAACATAACAAACCGTTTTGCCATTCGCTCAATTTTCAAACTCTACTTCCCATGCTGGACATGTCTACCACGTGCACAGTATGAGCCTGCACAGTATGAGCCTGCACAGTGTGAGCCTGCACAGTATGAGCCTGCAGCAATGCGGAGAGAATATAGACACCCGATCCTGGTTCATTTATTCCTTGCAATGCTCGCGTCTAGTGGATGTGTCACAAGGGTGCAAATTCCGTGCAAGTACACTGAGCCTGGGCAATAAATGTGACATCGCACGTGAATACAGTATCTGCAGGTTGTCAGTGACAGTGACTGCTGCAAAATAGAAAGGCGGACAGCTACACTACCAGCTCAACATATGAAGGCGGGCAGATGCAGTGGTCATGCCATTTCATACTGTTAGGCGCTATAAATTGCATGCTCGAGTATGAAAGGCTTTTGCTAGGCTCCAACAGCAGAGAGATCAAGCTCACCTTTTCTATGTCACTGTCCGTCAGTTTCTTTGCTGTGGAAGAGAAGAAGAGGGGGACACTCCATTAGGTAAATGGGATTACACGTGACCCCATAAGAGCATGCAGGTCTTGCACATACACGCTGCTGCACATCCACACGTAAAAGCCAAGCACAGCTTGGCACACGCACACAAACATGACAAGTCCACGTTTCTAATCTCCCAAAGTGTGCTTACAGGAAACAAAGCTGCTTCAAGTTGCAACACTGGCCAGCCACGATCAGATCAAAAGAAAGCTTCCCAACAGGATGCCCACCCATCATCCCAAGGAGTGCCAGACAGTAAAGCCCATGTCACCTGTGGCAAAATGCTGCCCAGAGATGCACCCAGCCCAAAGCATGGAAAACCCGAGCACACACACCACTCCTCACAGCTTTCCTTATTCAGTCAGGAGGCCACCGCACCCACGTGCACGTATGAACAATAAATGCCCATAATGCTGAAGAGTGCTTCTGACGTAAGAGCGACCGGATTATTACAACCCCCCCGTGGTAATGTGAATTTCAGCAACAGCTGGGGCGGTGTGAAATGCCAGTGCTAGTCAGAGCATTCAGTAACTCTGGGTGCGGGATGTCTGTTGTCATGTGGTATAGGGGACGGAAAGAGTAAGTGAAGCCAGGTGCAGTAAGGCGGTAGGGGGTGCTGCGCGCATGAATGGCACCAGCAGCGATGGTGGCGATATTCTGGGGGGGAATGTTGCCTATACGGCCGTCACTGTAAAATCAGCGCCGCCTGTAGAATGCTTGATGAGTGTGCTCAAGCACTGATGTGGAGAGAGGCTTTACCTCTGAGCTTGGCAACCAGGGCTTCCCGGAAGGCAGGGAACCAGCCACGCAGTTCCCGCTCCAGGATGTGTGCCAGGAAAGGCATGGCGCTGCGCAGCAGCTCTGAAACAAAATGAACAAATGAGAACATGCTCAGAAAACTTCGGCTGGAATGGGCACCCACCGGTGTTGTAGAGGCGCAGGTCAATCAGCTGGCCCTTGGGCGTCCGGTAGACATACGGCACCGTCGGTAGCCTCTCTTCACCCTGGTGGTCAACATACAGCAACGGAGCCATGAGCTGTCAGCTACCGTAACTGAATGTCGTTTGTTCATGCAGTATGTATGTTTTTGTCACTACTGTTCTGACAAGTTTATGTGTAAGTTCAGCTTTTAATGTTCTCCCCAACATTTGTGTGCCGCCCATCAATGAGTGCCAAGAAGAAGCCATCTACCACAATATGCATTCCCAATCAAGTATGCGCAGTAGAGAAAGAGAAATCCCTGTGCGCCTACTTCACTGGCAATTCACATTCTTACCACTGCTTCCTTCATACAGCCACAGCAGCAAATAATGACGGCCATAACAATTAGAAACCCTTCTGGAATTGTGCGTGAACCTTGAGTGAAACAAATGTGTGTCAGCGCACCTTAGCCTTCAATCAGGCTCGCGTGCCACAAAAACATGAAGACTACTATGTGGGAGACCTTCACAATCATGATTTATTACTTTCAAGCGGATCAAATGCACTGACTGTTATGAGTGTATGAGTGTCCACGGAGGCCACATATATATGACACTGTCTCAAGGATACCATTCCTGAGGAATTTTGTAACTGTGCAGGTCAACTTGCGGACACTTTTTCCCAAACAACCTGCCAATGAAGTTCGAAACTGTGAAATCTCTCTGCACAGTGAGAAAAGCTGTGCAAAAAGCATAGACTCTTAAGAGGCTCGAATTCCCTGATTCCCTGCCTCAGTCCTGAATGCTGCGAAAGAAACCCTTGGTTCAATCTGCACAAGCATGCTTTTTTTCTTCTTCTTTTTCTTTAGTAGTCACAGTAGCTCGATGAGGCAGTGTCAGTAGCAGTAGGTGGAAATGGAATCTGTCCAGCTCTGCGCACATTTTGCAAACGCTCATCGGGCAGTTGCGGCCATGAGGACAGTGCCGGCAAAACCCCGCCTGCGCCCGTGCCAAGAAAAAAGCTGTCTGCTCACCAGGTGGCACTTCTCGAACGTCTGCTTCTTGATCTGGTAGCGCACAAAGAGGCAGAGCTGCTCCAGCTGGTTCTCCGTGTCTGCCTGCAAGCGGAGGAGGAGGAGTCAGCACAAGGAGGGCCTCCTCCAGATCACAGATAATTAATTAACTTGATTCCAATGCACAGGAAAAACAGTTACCTCACAAAATGCCTGCTTGGCTGCTTACCCAATCAACATGATTCACACTGTTGGGGTGCCGCATTCACTTTGAGGGCCCCGCACGCGCACTTAAGGGGAGACACTGGTATTAGGCCTATTTTCCTTATTTTTAGTCCAATCCTAATGAAACTGTATTGCCTTGCTCAGTTTTTTATTCCGATTGCAAATATGAAATTGCTTTTTTAAGTAATTCGTTATTTCCTAAGCTAATTAACTTTAATTAGTCATTTATTAATACCCCGATACAAAAAAATGGCTCAATAAAAAATAATTTTTATCCCATAGCTACATAGTATAGTGAGTAAAGAATGCAATAATCAACGCAGTTTTTTCATTTAACCCTCATTAGTAGTTTTACAGCACTTAGAATAGCAGCATTCAAAGTGTGAATATAGTGCATAGATAAACTTTGCAAAATTATAAATTCTTGAAGCGTGATTGAACAACTGTGCTTCAATTATTGCATACATATGCCTTCAGCTTCCCTTAGCAAACAATACGACATGTCTATCTGTTCTAGATGTTGAGATATTGATGCACTAAGACAGCCAGGTGTCCAAAATTTTCATGGTGTTAAATCGCCTGCTCTTGCACAAATTGAGCCTACACAGTGATCTAAATTTAATATTGTCGTCAAAATACCGATTTCCTGGAGGAGAAAAGTGGTAGAGTTGAAGAATAATAGCTAACGGCTCCAAAGATGTCATTTTTAAAAAATTGATTTTTGGGTCATTTTTGGGTCCCAAAGGCCAGTGTCCCCCCTTAAGAATGTGGCTGCAGAAACAGGCTGTGGCATGCGTTTACATGACTTGTAACAAAAGACAATGTCAACAATGACTGCGGCAGGACAATGCTCGGACAAGTCAGCCAAGATGTAACCCAGATCAAAACTGTCACTAAGTTTGTTAACTTGGAATTTAAAATGCCTGTCAAGCTAAGGTGGGCCGAGACTATTTAGTAAAAAAAAAAAATGATTTTTAGATTTTGAAATCTTCTGCTAGAGCATTTCTTTAGCATTCAGAAAATATAATTTGCTAGGGTATTTGCAACTTCGAAAATCTTTTTTTAAATCATTTTTTGTGATCATATCGAGGAGAAAGGTGACAGTTTTCAGACGCTGTGTCTATATTTTTCTCAAAACAACATCTTTGGAGGTCTTCTATGTATTTTTCCACAGAAACTTTAAGGCGTAAGCAAACAAAATTTTCCACACATTTCAATCAATGCCTTTTACAGGACAGAAACTAACACCAACAGTCTTAAGTCAGTGTGCATATTCATGACATAAAAAGCATTCATGGGTGGCAATTTTATAGCACTGAGAAAGAAAAAGAAACATAATAAATCTATTTCCTGCTCAAAGTACATAATTTTTTTTTTCAGTTGTGTAACATAACAGTGTCGATCTCATCAAATATTTCAGGACTCTGTATCCAGTAGATATTAAGAAAAAGGTACCTAAGTGCAAAAAAAAGTTCGGGCCAAAAGTGTTCGGACCACGCAACACTGCACACTGCAGTGATGTCACGTGTGACGCCAGTGCATGTGGGCCAATCAGTGTGGCATGGTGTTACGCCGAAGCCACAGAACCGGCAAATGTACCCGTAACAGCTGTTGCTGTAAAATTAATGAGGGGAGTGGTTTTTCCCACCCATTTTACAGTTTGGACAACTTATCATCAGAATTCCAGCGGTTTCTCAAGACAAAAGAAGAGAGCTGGACTTATGAAGGGCACCCATTTCGTGTCTGCTGGCCTCCAATGCAGTGCTGTGCCATTGGTGACATCAACAGCAGAGACTAGTGCACTGGCAGGGACTGGAAAGACCAGCAATGTGCTCCTTCTTCCAATTCCATCACTTTGAAAGAAAGTTAAGGCTCGGGAGAACAAAACCTGCTGAACATCGCTTGTACACATTCTGTGCACATGTCCTCCAAAATCGGAAGGACTCAGCAGCCACCAAGTGAGCCCTAGACATGGGCACATGCAATCTGCCCATAAGAAGGCAGAGGGTCGACAAGAAGCCAAAACTCTAGTACCCTGCTTCTTTGGCTGTCTGGAAGATCAATGCACAGATGAAATCACTTCAAATATGCTTCTCTCTCTTATTCTCAGTGTTGGTCTAGCAACACTGTGCCCCCTCTCCAACAGGCAACAGAAAGGCCAAGACAGCTGCATGATTCGTTCTTGCCGCCCCATCAACAGTGCCAGTTGTGCAAAGCAGTTCTCCATGGAAAGCATACACACAGAAGCCACAGGGCAGAACAGTGGGTCGACGAGAGTGTTGTCGGATCATGTGAAGCCAGATGATGTGACCCACCTCAATCGTGAGCTCGGCGACAAGATGCTTGACACGCTCCTCCTGCAGCCTGGACGTCAGCAGGCTGGCCGACACCGAGGGCAGCCCCACCAGGGCATCTGCACACACACCGCCGCTGCGACTCCTCTGACACACTCTCACTTAGTAGAGCAATCCATGTCGCTTGAACAGGTACACCCATACCATGTCCCAAATGAGGACTACATTTACATTTACTCAATTAACCATTTACAAGGTTTACCAAATGAGCTGAACGATAGTGCCAAGCACTCACCCAGCAGCAAGAAGCAGGCGCGCGACAGGGCAGCCCAGGAGGCCCTCAGGCTAAGGAAGTGCGAGTCAAGGCGGTTGCGGGCGGTGACCACCAGCAGCCGCAGGGCCAGGGCCACGTCCCGCAGCAGAGTTTGGTGGGCGCCAGCCCGCCCACTCTGCACCACCCGGCTCAGCCGCCAGCGGTGGGTGCGCCCCGGGAAAGCCCGGCTCCCCACCTCAAACTCCCTGGCCATGGACAACAACCACAGGTGACAGGTCAGCACCAGCCGCAAATAATAAGCTACCAAATGTGAAACAAACAATGCTATCTGGGTTAGACCATTGGGGAAAATCCCTCAAGGTAGATCACCCCAAGGTACTCCGGGATTTGGGGGATTCCCAAAATACTGGACTAGAGTTGTTGACCCGTTCGGCCTCACTCCGCCATCTGCTAGCCATTCTGGTTAGCTCAGTCTGTAGAGCCACTACCCCAGACAGGCGGTGGTCCGGTATTATTCCCGGACCAGAACAAATTTTTCTTCAACTACAAACTTTCTGTGGAGGCTATATAGCTTTCCTTTGCAGCCGTGCGGCTAAGCTTGAGTGGATGCCGATAAGTCGTTGCTCACTTATTTCAACGCTATCTCAGATTCCACTCCTAGCCACATAAAAAAATAATGCAACCTTGCATAGTTTGTCTCTGAAATTCACAAGTGCTTGTAAGCCACAACTTGTCTTGCGAAAGATGCTTCGCCACACGCCATGTGTGTCAGCAAGTTTCAATGCCATTTCTGTGCTGATATCTACACTGTATTCCTTTAAAATTAACTCTGCTCTGCCAAATTGTGTTATAACACTGTCTATTTAACAAGGATGGCTTGTTGATATGGCTTTGATAATGTTCAGGGACCGTAGCTTAATTTCCCACGCGTAGAATTTAAAAAAAATGGTTAGCAAAAGCCGTTTAGCCTGCCCACAGTGATCACACAAATGCTTCCAGTATCATAAGAACGGACATAACGAAACAGGCATTTAAGGGCAGATATTCTTCAAACGAAGCAAAGTGAATTACAACAACACCAACAATGCTGTACAAATCAGGAACGGGCACCTAAGAGCTGCGCTCTCAAATTTACTTGACGTCAGCACAGTTTGTTTACAAAACGGCTGGTGGTGGCGACAGCCGTATTTAAGTTTTTCACTTTTTTGCAGCTTACGAAAGTTCTGTTTCCAGGAAAACTAGTCATTAGAATGAGATAGCCTGTCGATACAGGTTTGAAAGTCTGGCAAAAAGGACAGGCACCAAGAACATTTAACGCAGGACTGGCGCCAACCACTGTTCTTTGTTAAGTGTTCCGAGTCCCGTCTCTGTGCCAAAATTTTAAGTTTGGAACACGTACTAAGCAGCCCAAACCAAAGTAAAATCAATACAGGACAACTTTAACTTGTACCCCATGTACCTTTAAGGTGAACTTGTGACAGCGTCAACGGACTTCTGCGCGGCAATATTGAAGGCGGCACAATGAAGTGGTCTCTCCTCACCCATGTTCCTGGATGGAGCGCAGCTGGGCCTGGTCCAGCCGGGGCGGCCGGCCCTTGGCATCCCGGGCTACCGCATCCACCTCCTCGAAGTTGGGCGCCGTGAACACATCCCGCAGGCTGGTCGTGTGTGTCTGAGAGGCAGGAGGGTGCACAAATGACACACACAGACACAATACTGCAAACAACACACACACATACAATAGCAAAACTTGACAAGATATGCAAATATCACTGCAGGAAAAACTGGCTCATACATATAGACCAACACAACCCTGTGATGTAAGTTAGATGCAATGGCACTGTTGTCGCTGGCTAGGGGTCACAACAAGGGTACGGCACATAGGAATGAATATATAAACAAAAGTTTTCAAGGTAATTTTCTGATTTCACAGTGCAATTATGGGGTCGCTCCTCCATCGATAAAATCCTAGTGACATCCTAAGACAGAATGCGTAAGTCTAAGTATGAAACATCCTTTCAAGGTCTATGTTTTTCGAAAACACCCCAATAAGTGCGTGTTGGAGTTATCACAGGGTAGGGATGCGCAAGCGCGACCCATAAAAACACACATGAACAAAACTTTCCAAAATAACTTTCTCTTTTCACATTGCAACTATAAAGTCGACCATTCATTAACAGCTGGCTAGTAATTTTAAGAAAAGCATGAAAGAGTATGCAACATCATTTCGAAGCTATCTTTATAAAAAAAAAACCTCACGATAATTGTGTGTTGTGACGTTGGAGGTGCTCACTGAGCTGGGTGTTTCTCCAAAGTGGGCCAGCTTTTTGAGCAGGCCGACATGCTGCCACATGTGCTACGCTTGCTCACATATCGTTGTTCAAACTAGACAGCCTAGACATGTTTACACAAAAGGCAGTTTCTCAAACGGCATGATATGCAAACCGCCCACCACAACAGCACCACCGATACCACCGGCCACCTCCAGCATCTGGCAGCACCCCCTACATTTGCAAGCATGATGCTGGTCTACGAGATGCACAAAATGGTTAAAATTAAAATGACCAGAGGCTAAGCATTAAAATAAAGTCGCCATCAAAGTACAGCAACTGGGGCCCAAGATGGAAGCCATGACACGCCACAGAGCCCCAGCAGCATAAAGGTGCTAAGTGGAACACCAGGCCGTGCTAAACACTGAGCTCCAGCACGGTGCGCACACATACCTTGCGGCCATCTGCATCAGTGCCCAGCAGGGCAGGTGGAAGTTCAAAGACAGGGGCTGGCAGGCGCAAGGGGAACTTCTTCCAGCGGAACAGCACTCGTTCAGCAGTCTGCACACAAGAGAGATCCCGGCAGTAGCCGCTTGTGAGCACCTCCCACCTGGTTCTCCGGAGTCACAAGCAGAACAATGCAGCTCTGGCTGCAGAGCACCCAATGCTCTCGGCAAACACAGTGTGCGAGCGCTGGCTACAAGCACAGCCACACCACACGCACAGCTGTCACAGCTGCACCAGAAATGGTGACATCTGTAGACATATTTTGTAAGTGCCCTACAAGTGAACACGCCTGGATAGGCATTCCCTAGCTGCAGGAAGGGAAAGCACCATCACAAGCGCATCAGGTACGAAATACTCGCACCACCTTTAAATCAATCACAGACACCTTTGAAATGGCGCCGCCGCGGTGGCTGAGTGGTTATGGCGCTCGGCTGCTGGCCCGAAAGACGCGGGTTCGATCCCAGCCGCGGCAGTCGAATTTCGATGGAGGCAAAATTCTAGAGGCCCATGTACTGTGCGATGTCAGTGCACGTTAAAGAACCCCGGGTGGTCGAAATTCCGGAGCCCTTCACTACGGCGTCTCTCATAGCCTGAGTCACTTTGGGACGTTAAACCCCCATAAACCAAACCAAACCAACCAACCTTTCAAATGGTTTAATATAAACTGTAAGTCCATGGGAATCATTTTAGCAATATTTGCTTTTGCATTACTCTCCATGATGCAATGGCAGGTGCAGTTTCAGCCAAGGTGATTTAACATGACCGATGGGTCATCTGTCGCCATGCAGCAGTCACCTCCACATTTGGCACTACAGCCAATTGGCATGTACCAAAGTGGACATGTCCGCCACTTTCAGAGCACGGCCCCTGTTCTCAACTGGGCCAAGAATATTTGTCTGGGCATAGGCGGTAACAGCGTCTGCATCAATGAGCACTGTGGCTGCATGCAGGAACTGTGTGCATGGCCTGTGATTGGCACTGAAGAGGGACAAAGACTGCAGAACTAGCAAAGGCCAGCATACATCCTACTAAGCCATTTGGTAGTACAGGTAGTGAAAGCACAGCCTCAACATTCAACTAATTACTCCACTGTGCTCTACTCCAAGAGTGACAGGCATACTGTTTTTCATCTTCCTTTCACAGAAAAACCCGCCGTGGTGGCTCAGTGGTTAGGGCACTCGGCTACTGATCAGGATAGGATAGCATAGGATAGGATACACTTTATTGCTCTAACAAGGCCTTTCAGTCAGGCAGAGGTCTTCATCTTCAAGCAGACGTCTCCTTCCGTCTTGCAGAGGTCGGCGCCCCGATTCCAGGGCACCGCTGAGTTTGGCGCTCGCTGGGCATGGTGCCCTGGAGAGCACACTCTCCCACTGCTCCGCACTCAAATTTTCTGAGCCATGGAATGCTTTACTTCTGTCACATTCCCAGGTACTGATCAGGAGTACCCGAGTTTGGTCAAGCCGCGTGTTTTGATGGAGGCAAACACTATGGCGCCCGCCCCTGTGCGATGTCAGTGCACTGCATGTTAAAGATCCTCAGGTGGTCTACATTATTCTGGAGCCCTCCACTACAGCTACCTCTTTCTTCCTTTCTTCTCTTAGTCCCTCCTTTATCCCTTCCCCTTCCTTCTCAGGTGTCTGCCCATATATGAGACAGATACTGCGCCACTTCCTTTCCTCAAAAAACCAATTTAATTTCACTGAAAAAAACATAAGCCCAAAGACATGTGTAACTTCAATGCAGAGCAAAATGTGTTCATACTGCTTCTTCCAACACACAGTCACTTCAAAATGGACCAATTGCCACAGGTAGCACAGTGGATGGTTTAAACACCTCGAGTGAAAACAGAACAACTGCTACAGTGGAAGCGGCAAAGCAGGGTACCTCCTTTATTGCCTGGACAGTGCTGGCAAGCTCTGCAGGCAGCTCACCAGGATCCACATGAAACTGCAGGCACTCCCTCTGCACACAGGAGCAAAAATTGTGCAATGACACAAAAACTGGCAGCAATATGAGAAAAGGTGGCAGTTCAGGGCTATCAGGCATCACCCAACACCCACTATCACCCAACACCCGCTATCACCCATCAGGGGTACTGTTACAAATTAACTTTTGTGATCCAAGCATAGCAGTTGGATTTCAATGAAGCACTCCTTGATTTTTAAAAACCTGTGGTGATCAAAACTTTCTAGCCCTCCTTCATGCAAAGAATATAGACTTATTTCTCGATTCCCTGAAGATGTTTCACAATGCAGCTTTGTCCAACAAAGCCTTTGAATAATGTGTACACACACTGAAAGCCACCTCAAAGAGTAATGAAAGAGCGTACACAAGAAGTAGTGGTCTCCCCAGATAGCATGTCAATTGTCGGTGGATGTGACTGAAGATTGAAGACGGTGTGCTCTGCCCACTACACACTGAGCCTGCTTCACTGGTGAGCCCCAAGAAAATATGCACCAGCATCCCCGTGCTGGATTCAAAGCTTACTGCTAACCTCCTCCCGTGTCACCTGTGACAGTCACAAGACCTGCAGGTGGTCACTACTGGAAACCTGGGCACAGAGGGCGCATGAAACCGCAAAACTCAACTTTGTTCTTCACACGTATGAGATATTCCCACTCATATCAGAAATGCAACAAAAAAAAAGGAGGGGAAGGAAGTAGTCCACTATCAGAACACCATCATCATTTTAAACTCACTGAGAAAGGCAAACAAATCAACACTAAGGCTGTCATTAGCCTTTGGAAGAAAACTATCCCATCTTTCTCTTGTTCATAAACTTTTTTTACCACGAGAGCACTGAGCCAGCCTCAACAAATCAGCATACCACATTGTAGGACAGTCCCATACTCCCATTCATTTCTTCCTAAAGCATGAAAAGATTAGAATAACTCATCATCATCATCAGTGACCATAACAGATCCTATCCTGTTCAAAAATACAATGCAAAACGATTCAGTGATCATGCCTTGACAGAGCAACATCATATATGTATTGTAATTTATCTTTTGTTTACCTTTACTCTTTTTTTTCTGTGTTGTGTTGACACCAATGTCACGTGATACAGCTCTTTAGTATTTTTGGCCCTCCGCTCTGTAATGTACAGTGTACCCTGACAGTGTCACAAGCAAATAAATTAATATTACTCGTGGCCACAAAGAATGCAGAAACCTACAAACCAAACAAACTCACGAGTTCACGCAAATTAAAAAACAGGTCATGCATGCACAGCTGTCCAGTTTTAAAAGTGATGCGCTAGGAACTGTGACTCCCCAGAACTGCAAAGACCGAGCAACATATGCTCCCACCAACTACCACGTAAAAAAAAAAAGAGAAAGCTTTACTCACTTCGGGCTCCACGAGGTCCATAGCTGTGTCTCAGAGCAGACTGGAACACAGTGCATGGCAACCTGGGCAGCAGTGAAAGGGAGTTGTTTGACTGTGCAGTGAGCAAAATACAACACTTCTCCATAGCAGATCAACACAAAGAAACCACACAGCTGCTGGCACAAGAATCAGCCAGGGAGGCCAGCAACAACACTGTTCCCTGCTGTGGAAAGTGTCGCACCATGAACTGCGACTCACCAGAATTGCAAAGGCTGATTATTGAATCCTCCTCCCTGCACTAGAGTAGCAAATAATTTCTGCGGCTAAACATTCATCACAACCTTCTGTTTCATTACTCTCTGACAGTTGGTCACAACGGTCCTTACCGCAACAAGCAGTTAAGCATTAAACATGGGCAAACAGTACAGTTTTTTTGTTCATTATGTGATGAACAATAAGATGTTTAAGATGACTGCTGAACACATAGTACAAACACATTGTCAATAATATTGGCAGATTGTGCACAATGCACACATTAGCTACAGTGCCGCAAATGCTGCAAACTTAGCACAGACAGCAGCAAGCAGGACCCGTTCATTCCATATTTTCTACCGCTTGATACCAGTGTAGTGACATTTGAGTTGGCAAGCGCCCTTTCAACGGAGGCTTGACGTGCTTGGCAGATCCTATCTATGACATCAGAACTCGCATGCTGGTCCATTCATGTGGGTGACTTACATTTAATGATGACCACTCCAGGAACCACAGTAAAGCTACTTCCAAAAATATTGTTATATGGTTCAGCACGTCCGAAACATGCTTCTATATAGCAATGAATGTCTGTGTGAATGTCTCAGCAATGCTGGAAAGTTGACAAGATTCTCCTGAGTGCAAAGTGATCACTTCATTTTAGCCACACAATTAAGTGCCGTTTTTTCCAGTGTCCGTAGGTTTCTAGTCAAGATTTTGCCAAGTTCAAAACGCTCGACGTTTCCAGTCCTACCCGATGGGCATTGGAGCTAAATTGGACATCCTACGGACGTCTTGAACGTTCTTAAAACGTCCAAACGAGTTCAGTGCCCAATGGGTAATTAGTTTCTTTTTTTCCTTCTCCAGGTAGTTCTGCAAAACCTAAAGGTCCAAATACTTCCAGTGAATGACATTCAATAGCGGATGGTGGGCCCACGGCCGGAGCCGCCGAGAATTGCAACAATCGCTAAGCTCAGTTGACCGTCTGCATACCACAAGCAGGGGCAAACTGCAGAGCAGAGTTCGGAAGTCGTTTGGCGCTTGCCCACACAAACAAACTCTCCTCTTTCCGACTTTCTAACGAGCTTCGGATCTCGATTCGCCTCTCGCGGCGTGTTTACACGTAGGGAAGAATGTCTGGCCACGGGCCCACAAAAGCACGGCTGGAGATATATGCGTCGCCTTGAAAGCTCCTCGCTGTAACAGGGTTTTCGGAAGAGCTGGCTACACGGTGGGAATCGACAAGTAGAGCGTACTATGCGAACAGTGCTCCGGATTCGAGTACGCGCAGACGATGGTTGACAGAGGCGCGCCTTGACGGCTCGGTGAACGTAATTTCTTCTGCAAAGTGCGATTGTGAGACGCCCTTGTAACACGCAAAACGAAGGCGCCCGATCGGCAGCTATGTGTAAACGCGGCGACCGGCCCAACCCACCCGAAACATGTTCTCGTTTTGGTGATTTTTTTTTTTCCTCGGCTCCTCAGCCCGTTGACAAACCAACCTCGTTCGCATTTCGCCCGCACGCAACGCAAAAACGGGACTTACCGCGGGTCCTGTCAGGAAGCGCCGCATGCATCATTTTCGAGGAGCGTCAGCAGACCGCGGCGACGCACTCCGCACCACGCGGGCAAGAATCCGTCATTTCGTCGCCGCGAAACCTCGGCAAGCTCCAAACATTCCCAGCGCGAAGTGGCCGAGGAAAAGCGAACCTGCAGGTGCTGAACACAGTTGCTGGGCAGCTACGCGCGACTTCCGTCAACTCCTCATCACTCGGCCACCGTTCGGCTCGTGCGCATGCTCCTGCGCACTCCTGTGGGAAGGCTTATGCCTGCTTCCGGAAGGTGCCTGGCGTGTCAGCGTCTATTTGCATGATCTGTCCTTTCCTTCTAATTATTAATATTGATGATGATAGTAACTTAAAGAAGGCAGCGCCACGCTGTGGTGTTGCCAAGAAAATTTTTAGCAGACGACACATGACTCGGACACCAAATTTTTGCTTGCGTGTTTTCTTATTTCAAACGATGCATTAGACATTCGTATACACAGAACACCCTGTGGTATTTGTGTACGACCACTAAATAATCTATGATTGAATTTCTTTTTGACCCTGTTTCGGCTTCATCGACAAAACGACAACTGTGACGTCTTAGTCACGTGATCCACACAAAAACTAATATAATTGTTGATAAGTCATTTTTTGTCATTCCCGGGCTTGGAAGAGGCTGGTTTAAATGTCATGGTCAATTAAAACTACATATCAACGATTGCATTACATTTTTTTTTCAAGTGCATCACGTGACCAAAACATAATTTGACGCCACCAGTCGTGGAACCGAAACCGGAGCAGCATGAAAGTAGACCGTCAAGTATAAACTATCTAGCGATTGTAGGTAAATACCACCCGGTAATCCATGTATTCTAATGTCTAACGCATCGTTTGGCAGACGAAAACTCGCAATAAAGTTTAGTGTCATAGTCCTTCAACCCAAACCATACCAAACGAAGCGACAGACGCACCTCAAAAGAGGTCCTCCAACGAATATACACTTGTCAACCGTCTCGCACCTGCTAGCGCGCACCTGCCATGGCCGCTATCAGGTGCACGCTACTTTACAGCACGGGTTGTTTTGAAAGTGACTGCCGCTTCGCTTTGGACTTGTATCAATTCGTAAAAAAGTTGCTTTATGATGGATTTAGGTTTCGTGCTCAATTTCGTTCGTTATGAATGTGTACTGCTTAGAATTTGAGTATACAGGTGAGAAGGTGAGAGTATATATATATATATATATATATATATATATATATATATATATATATATATATATATATTAATGTGCTTGTGCCTGCTCGTGTATGTTGTCCTGCTTCACAAAGGATTTGTCTCCCAGGGTGACGTTAGATCGTACTTGATGTCAGCTTTGAGAATCTTGCACTCTGGGGAATACCAGTGTTGAAATATACAAATAATATATTCCAGCATGCATAGCTTAGTTAACATAGTTAGCATTTTTTTGCCGCAACGGTCGTAACGCTGATTAAAAGTTGTGAAAGTCCATTGCGCCATACTGTTGCCTCGCCGTTCTCTGAGAATTTTTTTTTGCTATTTACTTCTAAATTATAATCACTGCATGCCAATTTGCGCCAAATAAATACGACGAAATTTAGGCAGAAAACCTAAAAGGCAGAAAGTAGCAAATAAACACCAGAAAACATCCTCAACTGCTCACTCCAGTTATTCCGAAACAATACAAGCGGCAGTGTAAAATTTACAGCGCATAATGCGCACTTAAAATTTGTACTGGCACCTGCTAATTAAACCAGCTAAGGGACGCACACAAGCAGAGCGGTAGATCATACCAGTTGACAAACTTCGCTTCAAAATATAGTCCGAGTAACCACTTTTCGTGTACTTTCCGGATGCTTACGGATGGAAGCGCCATCTGCCATAAAAGGTCCCAATGGGCACTGAAATTTCCTTGGACGTCCTGCAGACATCATGAATGTCCACAGGATGTCCAATTTTCAATGCCCATTGGAGCGTTCCTGTGGATGTCTTCGTTCCCTTTGAAAAGGCGTTTTTTTCCTTCTTTTACCTCTTAATGTATATTTCACACTGTTATATTTATGAATTTTCGTTAATGCATCTGATTCACTTATTTTGATGCCAGGCGGTTGTGCGTTTATCAGCAGTCTCGAAGTTTGCAACATTATTGACCACGGGCATTGCTGTTATCCGTAAACACCCGAATTTTGGCGAACTCCGATTGCCGTTCTTTTTATTTTTTTATACAAGAATATATGGCTCTGAAAGAACCCTATGGGAAGTTTCGCAGTTGGTAATACAAGTGGATCAAAGTTGAAGCTTGCGCGCTTATCTCCAGAGCACGCAGCTACAGTTCACTGTAACGCAGCTTTCGGTACCTGAAAGCTTGTCATTTTGCGGACGTCGTATTCTTCAATAGTTTTGAAAAACAGCAGTCCGCGGCAGCAGCGGCAGACTTACCTCAACGCGCCAGCCCAACTATAGCAGTCTGCTGAGTAGCAGACGAACAAGTCATAT